>VZSC01013081.1:79231-117599 GCA_013398225.1 Steatornis caripensis
CAAATTAATGAGTTCAGCCAGCCAGTGTTTCACATGGGCCCTCGGTGAAGGCACAATACATGACACTGTCCGAATAAAAGATGAGGTCATTCCATAACCTCCATGAATGTAATTCTTGCTGAGGTTATGAATAATATCATTTCTCATTATATCTCATGGTTGTTTGAAATCATTCTACATCTCAGTATGCGCGAGTCAAATATCGCTCCGTCTGCAAATACATTCCTTAAAGTAAGAAATTTTGTTCATGTAGAAAGCCTAATCCTACAAAGTCCCCAGGAAAAGATTCTGCCAACTTCAAAGCGGGCCGTACTTCATACAAAATATGGTAATAGTTACCCAGCCCTTCTGCACATTAGAAATACTCATTTCATCAAGGTCATGCAATGAGATCCAATTGAAGGACTTTGCTCATTTTAAAACCTGATTTCTATATATTGCTCCTTAAGTCTCTGTTTAGTGTGAATGCAAAGAAGATGGTAAAAATCCCAGGTGGTTAGGTATGAAAATTACACTCGAACCAATTAGACTCATCTAAGGAGTTTCTTTGACTGGTTTTTACATAAAACACGCTTTTCAGCGAGCAGGTAAAGTTAATTTGAAGCTCATGCATATAGGGATATTCATTATCAAAGATGCAAAGGAGAAAAATGAAATACAAAAATAATTGTGTTAATTGCTTTTATCTCATCTAAGGTCCAAGATACCAGCGTGCCTTCAACACAACCATATACCTAATGCATCACATCCTTAGGCAGCACATTCAGAGTTGCTCAGATGCTTTGAATGCGCACCTACAAAACATGCAATCCTGTGTAATGCTTTGGGTTTTAATATTTCTCAACTGTAAGTTATATCCCAAACACTGACTGAATCTCAGCGTGGGTTCTGGTCTGGGAGATGGCTAATAAAAACGAGTTGTAGTGGAAGACTTCTGATGGAGGAGTAGAGCATGTCTCCTCCCAAGGCAGGCAAGGAGATCCCATTCCCTACAGTCCTGAGGAAAACCAACCGCAGGTCGATCCTGCACTGGGGAAGGCGAAAGCGCAGCCCAGGCTGTACATATACATGCTCGGCAATAGCACGTACCCTATCATAAAGGATGCCAATTTCATTACAATTTTAAAATGTCTGAACCTTATCTTTCCAGCATACAGTATCTTCAAAGGCTTATTAAGTAGCAGAATTAAGCAGCCGTGCCGACATACAGTGAGGTTAACGCCATTGCTAACAAACAACTGCAAAAAGAAAGTTGCAGCAGAACTGAGTTTGTTACAGTCCTAAGGAGGTAAGGAGGGCGGAGGGATCCTTGCGAGGATTTTGCAGCTTTTTGAGCAGGAAACTTTTAAAAATGAGACATCCCTGCCTAAACAGAACGATAAGTGGATGCAATCAATGTATTCTTTAATTGTCTTTCCCGTGGCCCACACCTTTATTCTGCAGGTACTAATTTCAGAGCACTGTATTTTTAGAAAAAAGAAAAAAGAAGTCGTATGAGTGACATGTATTAATTAAACCCTGCTGCGATGTTTATTAGTTTAGGAATAATTATTTAATCAAGAAATAGCTGCCAAGCTTTTGATTCAATGCTGACGAATAGATATGTTCAAAACGGTATTCGAAGCCAATTGAAGTAGGGAAAAAACCAGAATAATTCATAGAAATTTGAAAGTAGTGGATCAA
This sequence comes from Steatornis caripensis, assembly GCA_013398225.1. Lineage (NCBI taxonomy): Eukaryota > Metazoa > Chordata > Aves > Caprimulgiformes > Steatornithidae > Steatornis > Steatornis caripensis. Next base: position 80,915 of record VZSC01013081.1, read on the forward strand.
CAGAAGAACACTGACCCTGCACTTACTCATGTTCTACATCTGAAACCTTTAGCTTCTTCCCTGAATAAACACCATTTTGGTCTGCAAGTTTTCATTGGCATAACTGAGCCAAACATAAAAAAAAAAGCCCTACCTGAAGGAAACAGGATAAACAACTTGGCAGCTCCCTGACAACTTGTGCTACACGTATTCATTCCTTCCACTGTTCCTACAAGAACACATCTAGTAAGGAAAAAAAATTACGTCAAGTGCATGTCCATTTGCTTCTCCTTTAAAGAATTGGATAAGCTTAAACTTCTTGACCAGCGTTAACGCCAAGCGTGAAACACATTACACAGCTCTCCACTGTAATTTTGAAAGAAAACTCAGTTTTCCTTTTTCAATAAATAAACGATCTATTGGAGGTCTCCTGCCCTGGTTGTATTCACAGTGCAAACTCACACAAAATCCAGCGGAAAAACTGTCAGTGAAAAGAGCTCTAAAACATATTCCATACGAAAAATAACAGACGTAGCCGGATGCCCACTGACTGAAATAAAAATGTCCTGCATATAATTAATTTGATTTTTCGGTCTGTAATCAACATCACACCGCAGTCTCATGTATTACTACTATTACAGATAAAACCACAGGCACGCTGAGTCTTCTCGCACAACAAGGTATACCCCAAATCAGAAGGCCTGCAATCTACTGCTGTCATTCCCGCAAGAAGTGGCTACGGAAAAACATACACATGTGTGTGCATATATATATACACACACATACATAGAATAAACAAACTACATGGCTTAGAAAGCAAAAGACGTTTGCTTTGGCACACGTGTTTCTAAGGGATCAGGGAACTGGATGGAAATGAAAGATTTTCCTTTCTGGACAAGTTTTTCTCTTTCTGAAAGCAGAGTGATAAACCGCAGAAGGGGCTGTCAACTCAGCAATTCATTTGTGCTTCTCTAAAAATGATAAAACCTTCAGAGGATCGATTTTATGCCAGTAACGTCTGTTAAATGGGCACTGATTTTCCCTGGAGTGGCAGGACGTACCGAGGAAGAAACTGTGCCCGAGCGTGAAATCACGGCCTTCACAAGTATCTTGATGCTGACAGAGGGGTTTCTGGTGGTTTCACATCAGACTTTTCTTCCCCCTATTGAGTTAACAGGCTTCTAATTTTAGAAAGCGTGGGAGATTTTGTGAGCCTGAACTTCAACAAAGGGTTTGTCTGTCAGAGTGAGGAGGTGTAATGGGAACTAAGGTAGGAGGAAGGCATCACATAGCAGAAGTAGTGCCCAAACTCTCCTGAGCACAAAGATTTACTCCTTCCCAAGCAAACCCAAACTCAAATTTGCCACATCTGGGGACCTCTCGAGAATATACCATTGGTGGTGCCATCGTTTCAAACCCACTCCATTTGTTAAGTAGCACTTGGGATTTTAGTCTTGGTCTACTTCACTGGGGTTTACCTTCTAGCTCTTTCCATGAACATTTTTTCAAACAAAGCCAGGGCTTTAAGAAACAGAAGTGTGCACTTGCTAACAAGGTATAAATAATTTTAGCAGCACTATTTCTTGAGGCTCCCTTTCCTGTTGAGCAAGCTAAGAGGTATCACACTGGCAGGGCAAGGGGCAGAGGACACACCAGATCGTACATGGGCCATCTCCTCCCACCTCTTGTATGCACCTGGCTACCGCAGGCAACCTCAGTTCTGCCTTTTCTACACTTTTGAGGAATTGCTATTCGAATATTAACAGTTTTCTTCTAAGTTTCCTGTGTTTAACTTGCCTAAGTAACGGTAAGTACTGAAGTAAGTACCTAATTTACTGATTCCTAGAGTAAAACATGAACTACGGCAACCTGGAGTAAATATCTGCACTAACAGGCGTACTCTTTACACAGCTAACTAACAAGTGGTAATTGATTTAGGATCAAAGTCTAATGAAGATGAGAAACTCTATTTTTCGCATGTTTAATCTCTTCCATACTATAGGACAGGCTAGCTGTTTATCTTGAATGGCCAATCCACGCTTAGTCTACGAACAGCCTGGTCTCCACTGAGATTTTACTTCAAGCTGAAAAACCATTTAGTAAAGACAAGATTTTAAGGAGTGTCTAGACGAGCCTTCACTCAGGTGTCATCTGTTTAGAAATACAGAAACACATTTACGCTGTGTAGAAGTAACCCAGTGTAGGCAGAAGTCACAAAATTTGTATGGTTACAAAGCCCAAACAATCGTGCACAAGATTTTCAGGAGACTAAGACAATACAAGGCCTGAAAAACCTCAGAGGAAAGCCAGAAAATTCAGATTAAGGATTAGCAATATCCTGTTCCACATATTTAACATTTTTAAAGGGCAACCTTCTCAACAAGGCTTGCATGCACTAAGGCTCAGATCTAGTCCTATTTACTGCAATATATTTTCACAAACGCATGCAGGCGTGTGTTTTACCCCTACACGCATAAAAAGGGCTTGAGGCCTAACTGGGTTAGTGTGTTACTGTGGCAGCAGTTTTTAGGCTGAAGATGGGCGCACATGGTACACAGAGAAGAGATCAGGAGGACAACAGAAAAATTACATCTTGTTTTTCTTTGGCACAAGCTTGAAAGAAAGACAAGCAGACTAAGTTGCTTGGCTATTGCCTTTTGCATTATTTCGTGTTGCTAGATGCCACAGTCGAAATGCTTTGTGTTATCTCTAATGGTTCTGGATTGGAGCGCAACATCATCACCTCACTGAGAAGGCGGCTATGGGCAAATAAATCAAGACTGAGTTACTACCCAGCCCCTCATGCCATCTCTCCCCTGCACCCCACTCCCCCATTCCTCTCAAACTCTTTTCCTCTTTTAGATCAGGACCCCAACACATCTGACAGACACATAATTATGAAGGCCAACCAGATAGAAGGCTCTGCTTAGGTTTTTCATCTCAATAGCCTTTCAGGACCACCCATCGGTGATTTTCCACTTGCTCTTTGAATGGCTATGGATTCAAGGGTGCATCTAAAGCAGGGTGGGACAGCTCTGCAGCCATGTACAGTGCTTGATCCCATTTGACCGTAATCCTCTGGCCAGACAAATAATAAATACTAACACATTTTTAAGGTGTAATCTTGCGATTCCGATCAATTGCCTGACTACAGAGATATGATGGCATACACAGAAGAACGTTAGAAAGTCTAAAGGAAGACAAGAAAATAGATCTTGGACTCTTAACATCTCAGGGGAAGGAAGAAGGAAGCATGCTGCCTAATTTAAGAGAATGAAACACAGTTAACCTTTATCAGTCTTGCTGAATTTGCAAGCTGAGCTCTCCACTGTGTAGCTGAACCAGACTTTTGTGTACAGAATATTTTTAAGGAAATGGCTGCGCCTTACTGGATTGAAAACTGCAAGCAGCTGTAGAACAGATTCAGCAGAATCTGTCTTCCGAACAGAGCTGAAAGCTCAGCCTTCTGCCAGTACTTCCGTAGGTGGCATTATTGTTTCCTACGCGCTCAGCCAAATGAAGTCACATTTAAACCAGGTTCTTATTCAACGCCTGCATCACCTCACATATTATACGTACCACTACAAAAAATTTACCTTAGCACTGCTTTGACTCCTACCTAAGCTACACTCCAGAAAACCTCAGAAAATGTGTAACATACTAAACAACAATCACACGAGGTCTACATTTTGGTTTTATTGAAAACAATCTTTGGGCAAGAGAACTGAAATAATCAAGACAAAGAGATAGAACCATGCATGCAAATCAGGTATGAACATTTTCACTGATGAGCCTTGAGATCAGTTTGTCTGCCTACAACTGGCTCCGTGAGAGTAATGGGCCCATCACATACTACTTTTTCATGACCACTGGAAGAGCACCTACCCACCCTGTAACATCGAGTTGCACGCGTTGTCTTTCTGCATTTGCAGACCAATACAAAAGCCTCACGAGTATTTATTACAATAGAAAGGTTTTACATCCATGACTTGAGGTTGAAGGTGAACCCCCACACTGAACCACACTCATCACAGAGCAAAACCTGGCTGGAAACGGACTACTTAAAACCAAATAAACATTCCTGCTTCCCAGCATCGGGCCATTCTGCAGCTTGTCTGTGGCACTCAGAACAAGGAAACAGGCATTTTGCATTACCTGTTCGACGTGAACATAAAGCGTATTATATGACATCCTAGCAGCCAGCTCAGCAGGCAAATGAGAAGACGTGCAAATACAACTTGCTAAGACTTCCCTCTTACCTGCTGTGACAAAACAGTTTGATTTTGATGCTTAAAACTTGGTGCTCTTAAGCAGAGGGGGCATAAGCAGTTCTTGCATCTACTGTCTCCAGCACGCAGGATCAGAATAGAAATAGGAGTCTGAAATCCATCTTGGCTCTACTTTACACATGAAAACAGCTCTTACAAGGAATTAAAACTGGGCATTCATTTATGGGAATAAATTATGCTTTGTCTTCTTCTCTAAGCCCAAACTGTCTTAAAAGCAAAAGTTCACTCTTCTGAATAGTTCACAAGTAGTTAATACAGCTATAAGTTTCATAAAGAGCTGAGCCTTGGGAAATACGTGAAATTAAAATTCTCATCCTGTACAAATGTACCACAGCTCTATCAGGAGTAACCAACGGTGATGAATCTTCACCTATCAAGAGCTGCTCTCTGTTGCTACAGTCTTATAGCACTTGCTCCTATCACTAATACTCTCAACCCCAAACTCTCCCCAGTTTAAATAAGGAAGAGTGAATGAGGTTGGAAAGTAGCCTGCATTACTTAGGTAGGTTGCAGTAGGTAACTGGGATTGAGAGACTAGGTTTTACATGCACTTCCGCCAAAACAACCGAGATAATATTACTGTATTACTTGATCCCCTCAAAATGCTATGAAATTCTCAAGGGGAAACCAAGAAAGCATCTGTAATACACAAACAGATGAAAGAAAAGGAAGAAAAACCCCAGCCTTGTTCCCCTCCACAAAATGAAAGACTTTTCCTCATGCCTGCTCCATGTATTTGGAGGGCTACGGTCAGGACCAGGTAAGGATAAAGCAGCACAATTTCCCCGTGGAACAATTCTCCCTAAACGTCCACTTGTCCTTGTTAACATCTTAAACGCAAGTGGCCTTTCCTAGAATTGGCGTAAATACAGTGAAGGTGCTTATGCCGGTGGTGTATGGTGATCATATTAGCTGCCGATGAACTCGGATGTGTCTGAATGTGCCCATAAACCTCCCTAACGAAGCGGGTAATCCACTTTCGCACAGGTCCTCTCAGGCTTCGCCCTCCCGAGTTAAGTATTTTTATGCGTGAGCAGGAGTTGAGCAAGGGCCAAAGCACAAAATCGTAACGTGAGTTAATCCCTGCAGCTACGGCTTTGGGAAACACAGAGAAATCAGCCAAATATTCTCCTAGTAAAAGGGAACTCGACTGATTTCAGCTTAATGTTTATACTGCTGAGGGACTTGGCTCCAGTCTTTTAATTGGCATACAGACCCATGAAAAGCTTTATCTCTCTTTCCAAAAACGTTATTTTAACCTTAGAAAGAATGGGACTCTTACAGGAGTAAAGGCTACAGACTTGGATGCCTTGACATTTCTCGATACGTTTCGGACGTTTAAGAGAAACTGCAGGCAAAACCTCTTAATGTCTTTTGCGAAGGCGGACTCTGTCCGGTCTCCAGTAAGAGAAAGCCCTGGGCGCTCTGCGGCACACGGCCCGCAGGCGAGACCATCCTCGCGACGGCCGCAGAGATGCGTAAGCAGCATGTGCTTTGGAGCAGGACCCGGGAGCCTACTGGCTAAATCCAGACTTTCCAAGTATTCACAGCCTCAAAACATTTTCCGATGGTAACGCTGTGCAGAACGCTCACGGCTTTACTGCTGTTAAAAACTGAAATAAACACTGTCCTCGGGAGTGGACAGGGAAGCCGGGATCTGTTAGAATTGGTGTCCCACTAAAGAAAATTTATTCAAGTTATAAAAGCTGCAGCATTTTAAAAGGCTCCCTCTTCTTCCTTAACTCCTCTTTCATGTTTATTGCGTATTTCACACAGAGTTTGGCTTCGTTGATAAAGTATGCTTCTAAAGTCTACATCTGACACTGGCTGCTCAAATAAAATGGCAGGAAAGTAGTTTGTTGAGGTAAAATCCTGGTCCTGCTTATGCCCCCAAAATGCTGCTGTTGCCATCAGTGAGGCCCAGATTTCACTTTTGATTCCTTGCAAAGATGCTTTGTGATTATAAACAAGCGAAATGTAATGGAGGCATGGTCATACCTTAAAATATAAGACTAATGTGAGGGAAAATAAGAGAACAAGAGAAAACACGGAACATTGTTACTGTAATATATCCCCCATTCTGAGCAGCGGTTTCCTCTTCCAGAGCAGTACGTAAGATGTCAGGGAGCTACATCCTTGAGTAACCACGCAGCGTGTCTTATAACTGCAGCAGACAGGGTCAGAGTTTAAAAAATACAATAATAAGAGAGGAATGGAGAATGAGCATAAGCGTGCAATGACAAATGCAAGCAACCGATCTGAAAAGATAATTTTGAGCTAGTTGAAGTCAGCCTATCTTCATAAATGTCAAGGAAATCACCGTGATGCGACCAGAAAATCAACTCTAGCTTTCCGTACTGTACCAAAACAAGGGGGGACGGAAGAAAACGTAAATTCAGTTTAAATATCTGCTCACAATTAATTATACAGTTGCTGCAATCTGATGTCTCTGATCTGGACCAGAGTGAGGGAAGGGCAGGTTTTGTTACAACATTACATACAGTAATGCATAAGAATTAGCTGCCTGCAGAATTTGTAAGTCCGGACACTCTGCTGAGTACTTCCAGAGTACAGCACAGCAACAGTCAAGCAGATGTATCCCCCACTGCATAACCAGCACGGCTTTTTATCCTTAAATGAATCTCGCCACAACAAACTCCAGAGAGTAAATATCTGGCTTTATTTAAAATTATTTTAGTAGAATTTTAGCAAAACAATTTACTCCGACTGTTCCAGCTACAGTAATAAAAATTGACTTTTCATCCCGATTTTATTAGCGCTGTCGTGGGAAACGAAACCAACATTTCGTGATAATTCCAAATAGGAAAGCTCAGTCCCTTCATTTTCTTCTCCCTTATTAGAATACTCTTCCTTTACAGAAGAACAATAAAAACACCTTGTCTTTAGTATCGTACTATATACAAACAGACTTCTCTGATCACCCTTTACATCCTGGAAATACTGCCCGATCAGGTCAGTGATGCACATACACTCAAAGGGCAGCCCCTAGAGCCCAAAGGGATCCAAAGAGTTTTGTTTTGTATGTCACACGTACAAGCTGACGGAACGACTTCAAAAGCTTTAGCCAATATGAGAGCAGCATGCGAGCATTTTGTCCTCATTTTTACCTTTTCTTCAACGTCTGCAAGAAAAATTGACAGGTTTTATAGTTTTCAATAGCTGCTACTTCACAGTAAGTAGAGTTTCTTTATGTGTAACACAGGCAACATCCCTCCCTTCCACCAAGAAAAAAGTGGCAAGGAAGCAGCGCAACTGAAAACATGACATCCCTCCCCAAACTGGAGAGCCCTGGAATGAGTCGGGCTGCCGTGGCACAGCTCTCCATCCCTATCAACCAACCACCAGCATTTCACTCGCACAGGACCTCAGCGTCTGCTTGCACCCTCTGTACTAGCAGAGAGCATTCCCAAATTAACAGCTCCCTTAAGTGAGACCTCCACTAGGAAGGTTAGTTAAACAACTTAAAGGAACTTTTAATTTAATTCCTGCTTCTTTTAAACAAAGAGAAAGGTGCATGGCCTTTGCTCTTGGAAACCCAGACTTTTGTCCTCTCTGCTACCACTGTTTTCCCTTGAATCTCTGTGGAATTCGTTTGCAGCAATCACGAAGACATAGAGATAGAGGCTCGATTTTTTTTCAAAAAAAGTTAAGTGAGGTAAAAATAAAAATTACAGAGCTAAAAATAAGATACCACTTAATTTGGCCTTTTTCACCACCCGTTCTGACAGCAGCACCAATCCAGCTGTACTACTTCTGCACACAATTTCTCCAGTTTCAAAGAGAAAATGTAAATCTCCTATATTTAGCTGGGAGACATTATCTTGATTCAATTTATGAAGAGAAAGAAGGCATTTTCCTTACACAAAAATACGGAAAACAGTGAAGGGAAAATTAGAACTCGTGGAGGCAAAAATCACTTGCAAGCTGTGCAGGGGTTAGTTAAATATAAAAGCACGCTTAGAAACCAGCACTCGGCCAAGCAGGCGCCTAGCAACAAAATGCTACACGCGATGTGTTTTTAAACAGGAGAGAAACTCTGCAGTTGTGTTGTTGGTAAGCGAAACAAGAATTCTTGTTTGAAATATCGTCTTGCTACTGGTCTGTCAAACGCCAGAAGGCCAAGGGATACTCTCGCGACATCACACTGAATTGCTAAATTCTCCATTTCTTGCCACGTTTTGATAGCAGCTGTACCTTCTCTGCACCCAAATACACGTTTTCCTTTTTTCATGGGTTTTGTTCATAAAATCAGAAAAATATTTAAAGGAACTGATGTTATAAATTTGTGATGCTCAAGTGGCTGCAACACTTCAAACCTGACACGTAGCATGAACGGATGAAGACGGCACTCAAGGTACACGTTGCATTTCAGTGCTGCATGGAAAAAACCCCTTGAAATGTAAGCCAACAACGTCTCCACATTTAAATGTGTCCCTGGGATAACTTCACATCAATGCCCGCAACTTGGGGAAGCGTAGCAGAGGCTTAATTGGCCTTTTCCTTATTTTTCAACTTGATGTCCTGAAGAAAGACGCATGACTGAACCTGCAGTTAGTCACTGTAATTACGGACACTTTATAGTTCCGTATATTGAATAGGCATAAAACTGTTCACATGCTGACAAAATAATGTATAGCTTCATATACATGTAATAGCTGGAATTAAGAGCTTACATCTATATTAAGAGATGTATAGCCATTAAAACACATACAATGATGGAAATAAACTAAGAAAAAGAATAAAGGAAGTATTCTATGGGAAAAGCTATTATGCATTTGTTAGTAATAAATGTCAATTCACATACAGTTCTTCCCCTAGAACAAAAAAGGTGAGAACTTGCCAAACGTAAAAGACTGTGCCATGAAATCTCAACAGAAGCAGAGAGTAACGTAAGAAATTCTTCTGATGTACAAGACAGAGTTAAGCGATCAGGGTACAGAAACTGCCATAATTTAATAAAGATAAAATGAAAATAAATGTTTGAAATCGTCTAAAAATATAGCAGTGTCAGTCATCCTGAAAATGGAAAACAGAAATGGGAAGGGGGGGTAGGGGGGAAAGGCACCAACCCACCGAGCAAGATACGGCTCCAAAACAACATCTTGCAACTTAAGCTATCCAACGGCAGCGTATAAATACCACCTGTGAAGCCCTTCTTTTCCACTCTTATGTTATAAAAGCATATTTTATCAATTTCTCATGTGATTTGGGGAATATTTTGCCTGGCATAACTGTTAAGGCTGTTGGGTTTTCTCACAGATGGCTTATTCGATGCCGTCAATTCCCGTGTCAGTGGGAGACATCTAGAGAAGTCGCTCAGCAAGTGGAGTGGTTTTAGCTGCAACCTGTGCAGCTCTCCTGGAAAAGCTGTATTTGGGCAGGAAGGGAAGAGCAACCTTTCTCTGGGTCACAGCAATAAAACACATTCTCTGAATCCCATTCTGAAACCCCTGTTCTTGTGGCAGAGTACTTAGAGAAGCCGAACACGCATGAGACCACTTCATAGGTATGCATATGCAGCAGCCTATGGAGGAAACACACCAAGAATGGTTTTAAAAGCGGCCCAAGTCTTCTTCGAAGTTGCAGAGTCATCAGTAAGCTTACAGGAAATTATTCTGAAAATCTGCTTATTAAGATGAAAAATGGAGCGGTTGTTTTCTAAAAGAACGTGCTCCGGTTACGTCAGCTTGACCCTTCATGAAGGCAGTGGTTTAGTGCAGGAATTTATTTATTTTATTAAAGTGACTGAAAAAACATACTTTTTATGCATGAAACCAAAAAAGTTATCCAAAAATATAACTGCTACCGCAATTCTAACTCCATTTAACCTCTTTCTGATAGAGGTTTCAAGCCATAACAACTATTATACCAGTTAATTTAGTGTGTGCACGTGCGTTGAGGATGCCTAACCTACTGTTTACACACAGATACTCAGGCATTCACACGTGGTGCTTGCTCAAACCACTGACATTCTCTCTGTGGAACATTATATTTCTCCTGGATAATGTTGTTATACATTTTACTGATGTCAATAATCTTGTTTTTCAAGGACAGTTGCATCTTTTTGCTATTTTTGTCTACTATCAGGGATTTGCAAATATTAATTAAGGTCTATGATCCTTTAGCATAATCGTTACAGGAACATACAAAAAGGAACATCTTAACTCCTGCAAATAACGTCAGGCCAAGAACAACATGAATTTAAGCTAGTATTTCAGTTGCTCTTACCATGTTTTTTTACTCCACAAATTAGTAAAAGAAGAAGCTATAATAAAACTATTCTACTTCACCCTTTTTCATGTGATCAACCTTATTTGAGCTGGAAGAGCGTAAGAAGTGTTTTGGGAAATGTGCAGGAAAGCAAAATGACTAAATGGTATTTCGTCATCTTTCAAAATGCAGTGTTTGAAGGTAGCGAGCCAGGTAAGGAAGGTGAACTTTCTTATTCTCTCCTCTCCGCCCCTGAGCAGCTCAACCCTGCTTTCATGCCCTGACAAAGATGGACAGCGGTGGTGCAAAAAGCGTAAACCCCTGCACTATACCCGCTGTATCAAGAGACAGCGTGTGCACTGCTGTTACGAAGCTGTTTTCCTGTTTCCAGGTAATTCATAAAAAAAAATAATCTTTATTTATTTTGCTGTAGGCTATTGTAAAACATCTCAGACTTTTCCGAAACACTTTGTTTCACTGTCATTTCCTCCTCCGCTTCATTTACCTCTTCTCCTGTTGCTTCTGGGCCGTGCCTACATGTTCTACTGATCCTTCTCTTACAAGATCTCTAGGCAGATCACCTCCTACACCCAGCTCGCACAATCAGTTTTTCTCTCCTCTTTTTTGGATACCTCCCAGTGAACTTCCTTTTCTCCTCGTTTGCTTTTCCTTCTTGCCATTCTTCAGACAATGAAACCCACTGGAGACTACAGAAACCTGTTGCAGCAAAGGAAGCCATCACGAGGCTACATCAGATCCAGCACCTCTGATGGCTGGAGAAGCTGATGAGGAACCAAGTCGTTCATTCAGGTCCTACAAAATCAATGAAGGCCTTTATAGCAGCCCGAGTGGTAACAAAACACAACCCATCTCCTTCTCCTTCCCAAATACCTTGCTTAAACTACCAGGTTATTTTCCCTCAGGGTTCCACTTAACTGGACTGCCCTGCCTCCAGCCTAACCCGTCGATATAAATGATGCATTTATTACAACATCTGAAACATAAGAGTGACACATAACTTTTTAATGAGCATGCAAACAAGAACAGCAAAACCCCATGGTATCATAGACGAAGAGCTCTTTTGTACAGTGATAATTGGAGGGGGGTTTTGTCAATATGGTCATCATTTGTTCAGTTTAATGTTCACCCAATGAGCTTAATGCATTTATAATTGAATCTTTGACTGCTTGGCTATGAATAAAGGATTAGGCCTGATGCAAAAGGTCACGCTGACCTTGAGAGCTATCAAGTTACAAGACATTTTAGCAATGGAATAAACAATTTAAATATGTCTTGGGAAGTAAAAAAGGTCCTAACGATGGAGCCAACGAGACAATCAAATGATATTTTGTTCTAATAATAAAAACTATCTTCTCTCTTCCATTCCAGCTGTGTTAATGCGATGATTTTTATGGACTCTCTGTCAACTTGGCAACGAAGTTGATCAATTATAGTGACTTCTTCCCAGCAGTTTCCATCATGTAAAGTTTGTAAACCCAAAAATACAAATCTTCAGCAACGCACATAAAGAATACTCGCCTCATTAAATGACATCACCTACAATAATCCTTTCACAAACATGATCATACCTTTTTACTTCCAGATCTTCTGTAAATTAAAAGGCAAATAAAAAAAAAACGTTTAGAAATTGGAGTTTCTAAGAATTTTTTTGAGGGGGAAATAGGTCTCAAACATATGTCTCAAAGCTGATTCCAGTCAGAGAAGCGGGCCCTATACTTACTGTTTTGTGACGCATTTCTGAACGTAACAGGGAAAGAATCCCAGACGCGATGAGAAGGTCAGCTTTTGGCAAATTCTGCGAATACTGCAAGTTACAAAATACCACAGCTCCGGTCTTACATAAAATCACTATTTCTTTTTTTCCTTCAAACTACTTTCTGGCAGCCGTTGACAAAAACTGACTTTTTAATGGCCCACATAAGCTTTGCTGACAAAACTCACGTTCATATAACACCCATGTAACACACATCACTGACAAATGACAGTGCCCTCGGAGTTAAGATCACTGCTCCAGTAATCCTGTGTGCTCTTCACAATACCGTCAAAATACATTTATTTACTCATGAGTTTCAAATGAAGATTAACACTTACCCAAGTGAAGTTTGAAGATGGATGACATCCTTTTCCTTATCATTTTCAAGATAAACCAAAACAACATATCACAACGCTAAGTACCGATCGCAGCAATGCTCTTGTGATAGGCTTCATCTGACATAAATGGATACTTAGAAAGTTTAACCTCAGAAGTCACGCGAAATTACAAGCCCACAAATCACAAACAATTGAAGGACAGCCAAAATAAAATACTGAAATGAAACTGTTCCGGCCTATGTAATCAAATGATTGGAAGTGTAATAGGGATGGCATCGGCTAAAGACATTTAAGGAAGCTCTGCCAAAGTGCCCTGGGGCTCTATTTGGCAAACAGCTCCTTTGTACCTGCCTCTGGGTCACTTGAGAAGCTTTGGGTACATCTACTCAGCTACCGCAGGTTATTCAACACTGTTAGACTTAACAGCCAGTCTTGGCATGGTCAGCAGCGATGTCTTCTGAAATCAGGGCAGATTTATTGACCTCTCAATTTATTGAAGGAACAAGATATAACAATCTCTTAAGAGACAAACTAGGAAATAAAGTAATAAACGAACAGAACTTCTGTGACAAGTGCTGTTGGTAGGTGTACGGTCTTTCAATTCCTGCCAGGGATTTTCTCAAAGGCATCTTATTTTTAGGTTTTTAGAAAGAAGAAAAGCAGACAGACACGTGAAACGATTTCACACATTCCCCCTGTGATACCGGACACGGCAAGGTAGCAGGAGGGAATCGCAGCAAGCAGCGTGTGTTTGTCTGGATATGAGAAAAGCTTACTCATATCTAAACCAAAAGCAACAGCTTTTACAATGCTGTGAGATACAGGAACATCATCTTGGCATGAGATAGCAAAAAGCAGCACACAAGTAGCTTGCACACAATAACACGCTGCAGCACGGCTGCCTTAGTCTGGTAGTGAAGGCTTTGCTCAAGCATCATTGGTAGCAGTTGGATTTATAAAACCGTGAAACAGCAGACACGCACTTAGCTGTATCACGGTAGCTCTGATTTCTAAAATCTGGGAAGCAAACAGAAAATTGAACTTGTTTCCTCCTTCCTTTACTTAATCTATCAAGAATATTGACATACACTTTAGACCTCATGAGAAAGTTGGCCAAGTTGGTCATTTCTAAGACACTACTGAAGACTTGATAGCAAATTCTATTCTGTTTAACTGCCTGCGTAATTCCACGGATCTCTATAGAACTAGTCAGGTAAGCTGAATATAATTTTGCTATAAAAATCTAAATTCTACTGCATTCTGGTGTTTATCACCAGCAAATCTGTAATAAATTTCTTCCATACTAGTAGACTTATTTGCAACCTGAATTATAAAAGCAATTTTCAGTAATGTACTGGGTGCGCGAACAAGCCTTTTCCATAATAACACCACTTGTTTAAGAGGGATGATACTTCACAGAACACAATCACATTTGAAGAGTTCTTATTATAGTAACTCCTCTATAACTGGAGCATTAAATAAGTTCTAGTGTGTTATTAAAAAGTCTTGAAAATACTCTTTGAAGTTACTTCAAGTTACGTTGTGGCTCTGTCACTTCTTTTGGAAGAAAAGAGACCTGGGAATCAGGGAGAGGCACAGAACCACAACGTCGGCGTGACAGCTCCACTGCAGGCAACTGGGCCACTGCAAGCAAACATTAAAACCCCTTTGTGTCTAACAGTCTTTCTCATGGGCAAAGCATCTCTGAAGACACAGCAAACCTGGCTTGTCTCCTTCCAGGACTATTCAAACCTCTTCTGACCACGCAGTATGAGACCCACATCCTTTCTGCATGTTGTCGCACTGCTTTTTGCTGCCTTTGGGTGAATCTTCTGCCTGTGAAGTAAAGGAGGGAGGCCAGGAGGAGAGGTCCCTCAACTGGCTGACCTTTTCTTATTAACTATATATTTCATATTGCTTCTGATACTCCTGCGGAGACACTGATGACTTTTTGTCTTAAATCTTACCACCTGCTGAAATGTCATGCTTGCACATCAGAGTTCAGACGGCAAGATGAAGAAGACTGACCCAAACCTCTCCATTAAATATGTATCAGTCATAGAAACTTGACTTCTGCCCTTCAAATCTAAGTTCTTTAGAAACCCAATCACAGTAAGTATCATTCATAAAAGTATCTATAAGGAAGTAGCTAAACCAACCAAACAAAAATATCTGCATTCTGCTTGCTTTCATTCTACCAGCTTCTCCAAGAATTTACTTCACATGGAGATTAAAAAAAAACAAAACAAAACTGAAAAAACAAACCCAAAGCGAGGTAGGAATGCCATCGTAAATGCCATCGTAGACGACTCCATTCAGCTGGTGATAAATGTGCAGCAGTGTTATGAAGATAGGCTGATAAACAAAAGAAGCGAGAGGGTTGTTTTCCACTGAAGAACCATAGGAGGTGGCCAGATTGCAGCACAAAAGGGAGTTTTTCAAACTGCACATAGTACTTGCAATTTGCGTTCCTACTGACTGTGCAACTCCCCCATATGCTCCACATGGAGGACCTCTCCTCAACTAACTGGCATCATTTTAAACCCTCAAGAGTGAAAGCCTGGTTTTAACAGAGTTGTGTAATTCTTCCCAATGGAACTTTTCAGGTTCAGTCTCTCTACACATCACCTAAAGACCATGAATCTGTTGTTTGAAACCCCACGGCCCCATTAAGGAATCTCAAGCTTTGTTCAGGAAGTTGAGAGCATAAAAATCAATGCATGTAGAAACTTGGAAATTTAGACAACAGGTATTTTATGTTCTCAGTTTTCTCACCTGGAGTGGAAATTAGGACTATTTTTCTGCTTTACTGGACAATGCTGATAAGTTTAAGCCTCCAGTCTCAGTGCATAAATGGATTAACGACTTTATTTCAAACTCGCGAGCCCACTCCAGTACGTTTTAAAATCAAATTCTTGTTTATGTCTGGCTTCCTGACAGTGGTAACGCATCACATGTCCCTCTGCTCTGAGCAGGCAGTGAAAAAAAATCAAGTGAAATTTCTGTCCCAGGATAGCCCAGACGAGGCACTAACTGCAATATTGTATTCTCTGGGTAAAACTCCATGATTTCGGTGTTCAAGATTTCTCTACGTGTAGGCACACAACCAACAGCTTTGCAAAATTAACTCACGTCAACTTTCCACCAAATACAATGATTAGTCAACGCAAATGGCAAGAGCATTTACCTCCTAAATGTGGCAGACACAGGTCAGCAAGACTGACATGCTTTGCAATTACAACTGAAAAGCTCCAATATGTTAAATGTAACTTTACCCAAAATTGTGGCTAGCCAACTGCAAAGTAAACTGCACGCGGGACGTGAAGGTACCTCATTTTAGTATGTTTTTGATGTACACAAGCTTTAAGTTTGATTTCCACACGGGCCAGAAAGAATTCAACACGTTTACCTGTTACGTAGAAGCAGGGAAATTTACAGTTCAGAGGTGAAAAAATCACGACATAATCTTGCCAACTATGTTGTACAACCTGTTATTAAACAAACAGAGAAAAGTTTTGCCAAGATAATTAAAATTATTACTAATGGAAAGCATCCGTACTGCCTGTTTTNATATAAAATCAAATCAATATAAATCAATATATATATAAATATAAATCAAATATAAAATATAAATCAAATCAATATAAAATCAAAATAATCTTGCCAACTATGTTGTACAATCTGTTA
Source organism: Steatornis caripensis (assembly GCA_013398225.1). NCBI lineage: Eukaryota > Metazoa > Chordata > Aves > Caprimulgiformes > Steatornithidae > Steatornis > Steatornis caripensis. The sequence goes on from VZSC01013081.1 coordinate 97,213, forward strand.
TTAAACAAACAGAGAAAAGTTTTGCCAAGATAATTAAAATTATTACTAATGGAAAGCATCCGCACTGCCTGTTTTTATACCGTCAAATCAGCAAAATAAAGCCTGCTTAGAGGAACATATGAAACACTCGGGGCCCTTTGCAAGTGGGAAAGTAGTCAGTGGGGGGACACAGTGCCAAATGAGAAGAGTATTTCTCTCGCCTCGGTTCACGGGCAGCGGCCGCACCAGCTTCCCCAGCTCCCCACACAGCGAGCAATTAAGTGCGAGCCTGCTCTTGCTCACCAGTTGCAGTAATCAGTACACAAACCAGCCATTAACTATTCCATAATACGTATCATAGCGTAAAAACGAAAGCAGTGTGCGCGCCGGTTCACAGGAAACAAAACAGATGGTGGTACCTTCTCGGGCGCAGGCAACTCTTTAAAAGACCTAATGCAGCAACAGCATATTGTGAATTCAGCTGGAAAATGGGCAATTACTCCTGGTTTTGTATACAGGAGGTTTTCTGCAAAACTAACCTTCCCAATCATAGCGCTGCCAAAATAATTACTTTTCACTGGCCTCTCAGCATTTTAACAGCTCTGCTGTTGACAGTGTCTCAGATAAATGGCACGGTGGACAAAGAAACAACCAGACGTTAATTTGAGTTACAAAGCTGTGTTCAAGGACTGTTGCTCACCTTCTCTCTCTCTCTTTCTCTCTCTCTCTCTCGTCAATTTTAGCGTCAAGTCTGAGTCACGGAAACAAAAATCAGTGAAAAAAATTGCCGCATCTAGCTTTTGCTCATCATAAACCCCCGTAGTCAAATACATCTGTACTTCATCAACGGTCGCAGCATTTTCAACCAGAGGCCCTACTCTCAGACTACTTATCTCAAAAGGTATCTGTTTCATTCAGTGGACTTTGTAGGAAATCCCAAGCACATAAATCTATCTGTATGGAAAACAGAGTTATACCAGTGGGCTATTTTTTTGCCTTAGTAGCAGAAGAAACTCAGAATGAATCATTTTATGATATTATCTGAGACATGCTAGTAACCTCTTAACATCTCTGAAACTATGGCTCCAGAAACATTTTTTTTCCCTAAGGCATAATTTCATAACAAATTAAGTTTAAACAGTTTCATTCATTTTAGCAGACCAAAACTCCATGTTCAGATCAGTCAATGGTGAAATAATCTATCTAATAAACTGAGACTGCAAAGACGAAGTAGTTCAACTTTCTACATGAAAATTTAATATATGTATTCTTACATTTTTCCTCCAGTCGAGATGGAAAAAGAATCAGATTTGCCTAACTCCCCAAAGAATAGCAATTCTGATATTTGACTAACTTTAAAAGGACAATCCTAGTCCTTTTTTCTCACAGTTCATCTGCCGCGGGTACATCTACAGCAAACCGCTGTAAATAAATGGACGGCAGATTTTTGAGAGCCATTTCCTCAAAACGTTTCCCTAAACCAACACGGTTAACAACAAATCTGCAGCGATCTCTCTGAACAGACTGTGCCGCCTATTTGTTTTTAGATTCTCGGGTGTCCTCTTCCTTCAGGGGGATGTTTTGCTACTGTTAAGAAACAACCATGTCCTAATGATGGAGATGGTGGAATCGGAGTATGTTTACTTGACTTGCAGGTGCCATAAAGCCCAAAGGGATGGTGAGTGCCCCGAGGCGTGGAGCAGACACAAATTCATCCTCAGTAACTGGGGATACAGCCTGGAGTGATGGGGTGCTACTCATGGGGCACTGAAGAACTATTCTCTGTTGGTATGTATGTATACAATAATGCCTGTGCGCATAAGCACGCCCGGTAAGACTGAAAGCTCTTCTGATCCCTCTTCAGCTCTAGTAGAAGGAGCTGGCGAGAAACGTGCGTCCGCTTTTGGGCACTGCCTTCAAACGAGATGGGGACCAACTGGAGATAGCCCCAAGCACAACGTGAAGAATGAAACAAGGTCTAAAAGACGCGGTCTGTAAAGGAAACTTGACTGGGAGCCTGTAGCCTAAGGAGCAAAGGCTGAGGTGTAAGGGCACAGCAGACTTCAGCACCAGGGAAGTTGGCTGCAGAGAGGGAGCAGCAGCACGTTTTCCAGGTTCACTGGGGATAGAAAGGCGAGGATGAGCTCGCAGGGCAACTGGGAAGGTCCAGATGAGGCGCCAGGCAAAAAAAACATAGTAAGGACAGCAAAGCTTAGGTAAACTTGACGGAGAAATGCGGGATCTTCGTGAAAAGTTTGTTTTGGGGATGAGGGAATGAAAATCTCCCCATATCGGAGGATCATGTTCCAATGAGGAACAAGAAGGGGACAGAGGTAAAGGCAAACTGTCATATTCTGACAGGAGTCCAACAGCTTCCCATCACACTGATTACGTCCAAAGCAAATCCAATGACGTCCAGGTTTTCCCCTGGATTTACGTTGTTACAGGGCAGGTGCGAATCTGGTGGTGAAGCCAAAGACGGACACTCACCAACAGGCAGTTATACTAAAGAAAGAGCTACTCCAACCCAGAGAATATTGCAAAATGCCACTGCCAAATCATCTCTTAGAAAACAGTGCATACCCTACCTGTTTATGCCTCATTGCCTACTTTCCTAAAACTAGCTTTCCTACGACACCCAGTCGAGGCTTTTAAAGCCCTGTTCTTCTGTCCTAGCTCCATATTCAAATCTGGGAAAAGACAGAAAACTGTCATTGGCTGAAACGTCTGGTCCAAAAGTTATGTAAATGAAAAATGTCTTTTTATCCTTTTGGCAGATTTTTTTTTTCCTCTTATATATATATAGTTTTTATTGAAATTTCTGGATTTAATTCTTCATTAAAATCGAAGAAGCAAAACAGACTGTGTCTTGTTAAATGTTCATTTTCAAAACATGGAAAACGTTTTGTAAATGTTTCCTAAGAAGCCAAATAATGCTTATTTCACATTTCTTTTTGATTCTGATATATCAAACAAACTTCGTAAGTACCCCGGCAAAATATATACGCAAGCATTAGTGTGTTTGGAGGGTGGGAGGCTGCACAGCTCGCAACGAGCAGAAGAGATTGCTCTGCTTGCAAGGGAACGATCCTGCTCTAGAAGCTGGAGGAAGGACGGGATGCTGCCGTTGGCAGCGCAGGGGACACGGAGCTGACAGCTGTGGCTGTGTGGGAGTTGAGATGCACACAGCATGACAAGCTTTCTTGGGCTGGGAGTGGGAAGAAGCCCCGGAGAGGAGGCGGCTCATGGGTGTACGTGTGGGAAGAAACGGAGAGGCGACGAGGAGGGTCTTCCCAGGTCACTGCTCAGAGCCTCTGTCCTGCTTCTGGAATTGCAGAGGAGGTGAAAGCTTTCCCAGGTTTGAGTGTGCGTGCGTATGCCCCTCAAACGCTGGCCTGGGCACTTTTGCATCTAATAACAGCAGCAATATAATAACCCGCACAAGCCATAGACCAAAATATACCTACAAAAGTCACGCTAGTTTACACGAATGAAGGTTCAGCACAGGAGAAAAAGAGATGCAGCAAATAAAGACCGCGGAGAAGGTGGGAGTTGGAAATGACAACCGTAAGGAGTCCTCAGCCCTCTCAACTGCACGGAGCCCAAAACCCTCAAATGAACTACAGCCCCAATTGTGCCGTGCCCTGGAAATAACACGGCTCGGAGATCGGCTGCCTCAGATAAAACAATAGCTTTTGTGACTCATGACAGAAGTCTTAATGCTAAAATTTCCTACAGAACTATTGAGTGTTTCTTTTTGAACAAAGTGCTTATTACCAGGGATTTGTCGTCCCAAGATTAACTGTAACCTTGACATCTGCTTATTTTCTTTTAGAAAACTACCTTGCTTAGTTATTATATATTGAAAGCATTACGGTTGCCGGCGGTTAGAAGGGGCGCAAACTACCAAGGAACTGCCGCAAAGTGGTAATATTGAAGCTGCAGGACGCGATGCTGCTGAAACAGAAAATAAATACTATTAGTACAGAGATCTTTAAGAAGTAGAAATTCTTGTTTTCCCAAAGAAAAATACAAAGCAAGCCTTGTGCAACTTCATTTTACAGAAATTTTCCACTAAATACATCCCTTTGCTTTTCATATTGCTTTGGCTGTCACTCAGCAAGGGCTGGAAAGGGAAAGGTATCTGCGCGCTGCCAGGAAGAAGCCAGCAGCGCGGTCTGGCCAGGCGAGGGTGAATTGAACCTTCTTTCCTCCTCACCAGCAACCTCTGACAGCTGGTGACACCGAGGAGAAGAGTTTTGTTGAGCATAGCCTCAGTGAAATACCCTGCAGAGCTGCAGGCTGCCGACAGTCCTATCCCCAGCCCCGAATTTAGCCTCAGAGCTTCACCAACTGAGCCTTTCTCACAGTTACCCTCACAGCCAGGCTCGATGTCTTTTGCCTCTTCTCCAACATCCTTTCCAAACTCCTATCAGATCAATTGGCAAAAACAATTTTTGCCCAGCTGCCAAACACCTCTGTAAGCCTTTCCCTTCCCTCTTCCTTTCCGTTCTCAAAATGGTCTCAGCAAAACGTTCTCAGTTGCCCCTATGCCACTGCAACCTGATAGTAAACAGTTTTGCTCCAAGCCCACGAACTACTGTGGTCTTGTCTATTCCTATGATCTATCTTATTTTATTTTTATTTCTTTCCCCTTTCTCTCCTCTGTGCCTACACCTCTTATTTCCTGCTTTCTCCTGTACCACTTCAAGAGCAGAAAAGATCGTTCTTCACACATTGAGGAACACTGCTTCTGTGAAAAATGTTATTTATAAGGATTGGAAGGCTTTTTTCTGATTAGCATTTTTGGGGAGTTTTTGGTGTCGCTGTTCTTCTTTCCAAATAGATCTTTGAAAATTAGCTTTAAAAGCCTACAAAAGTGAAACAGTTCAAAAGAAATTATTTTGAAAAAACCCAAGCTCTTTGGAAATATTTTTCAAATATACAGGTGTAGCAAGTTCTGTTAACTAGTGACTAGCCAAGTTCTGTTAACCAAGCAACTAAATAACCAATGAGCAGAGAATGCATTTTCTAGCTTCTGTGTTGGCGGGGGATAATTCATCCTGCCTTGGTGTTAGGCACATAACCTCAGTTGCCCCGGGTTATGCGCACTCTTTGGCACGCAGGGAACGTACCCTTCCAAAATTAGGTACTCTGAATCGCACCTTTCAGGATGCATCACGTTACCTAAGTACAGCGTGTGAGTGCCTGGAACGTCACTGAAATACAGAGCTCCAACAGCATCCTCCATCGGCACAGACACAGAATGCAGACAGCTTGATCCCAGTCTCTGTTTAGGACAGTTGCTTTGAGCCTGCCTTAATTATTTCAGCAGTAAAAATGTCTCCCCCTTTTGGTTAGGTTCTGGTCTTCTTTTCCGAGGTAGCTACACGGAAAGCTGATGTTACCGAAGAAAAAGATATCATCATTACGCGGTATTGTGCCGATGTTGCTGTTAACTGGTGACGTAATGCTATGGGCTGCGTGGTAATTGAGGGAAATAATTTGGCAGGGGCCTGGGGGGGTTAGCTGTGTGTCCGGAAAGAGCTACTGTTCTCAGAGAAGAATCTGTAAGAGAGCAAAGTCAGAGCAACGCTCAGGGTCTCTGTTTTCTTCTGAATGACCAGGACAGTTGTACGTGGTCAGCAGGTCAGGAATCTGGCTCACGCATCAGCAGCAGGGGCAGTGAAAGGCTGAGTTTCCTCTGATACTTGACCCGACATACTGTATAAAAAACCCTCTGTTTATTTTTCTCTGCCAACACAGAGCCTACTAAGACACTTGTATTCTATTTACGCAACGACAACAACAGAAATTCAAGTAAAAACACANAAGGTAGCTACACAGGAAGCTGATGTTACCAAAGAAAAAGATATCAACATTATGCGGTATTGTGCCGATGTTGCTGTTAACTGGTGACGTAATGCTATGGGCTGCGTGGTAATTGAGGGAAATAATTTGGCAGGGGCCTGGGGGGGTTAGCTGTGTGTCCGGAAAGAGCTACTGTTCTCAGAGAAGAATCTGTAAGAGAGCAAAGTCAGAGCAACGCTCAGGGTCTCTGTTTTCTTCTGAATGACCAGGACAGTTGTACGTGGTCAGCAGGTCAGGAATCTGGCTCACGCATCAGCAGCAGGGGCAGTGAAAGGCTGAGTTTCCTCTGATACTTGACCCGACATACTGTATAAAAAACCCTCTGTTTATTTTTCTCTGCCAACACAGAGCCTACTAAGACACTTGTGTTCTATTTACGCAACGACAACAACAGAAATTCAAGTAAAAACACAGGTTTTGCTAACAGATAATGAACTCGGCTTATTCTATTCAACTGTCTAGCAACTGGAAAACAGGCGGCAGCTAGATTTGAATACCCACAAAGCACTAATAAGAATTTGGCATTTCGTCTCAAAAACACAGGGAAAAACCCGTCTCTGTTACAAACAGCAGCGCGCAAAAGGGTTTGCACCAGCCGGAGGGATGATAAGGTTCCCAGCCTACGGATCTGCCTTAGCATTGTTCCTCCGATGCCAGCAAGATGAAGAGTGGGCAACAATTCACCATTTCCCTTTATTACCTAATTGGAAAGGGATGGCAGTGGAGAGGGAATAATCGTATGGCAGTGTCAGGATACGACACTTTAATTAAGGGGATACGAGTCCCTCAAAGCAGCGGTCCCTCCCCGCTGTGAGCTCCTGAAACGTACCTGGTGCCTAATCCCACCCCATCGATGCCGGGTTCATTCATTATTTGCAGCAACTTTTAAGGAGGTTGGAAATAAAATGCACATTTCTCTACTAGTTATAAATCTTTCCTCACCTGGCAAAACCTGAGTTACTTTCCTACCACTTTTAGTTGTAAAAGTACTACTCCAGTCAAATTTACAGACTCTGCCCGTTGTGTTTTTATCGCGGGGACTGTGGGAAGTTCAGAGCTCTCAGCGACATTGCCGTAACTTAAACTGAGCCCTGAGAGGTCTCGGGGCTTCCAGACAAATGCCTAATCAGGATATCATTGCCACTGTTAAAAACAAAGGAAAACAAAATGACTCGTTAGGTTTCTGAAAACAAATAGCTATGGAGCTGTAACATGACATTTCATTAATATTAGTTGTACTGTGTCTATTACAAAGTCATTGAAGAGTCACCAAGCAAAGTAATTTTTCAGCTGTGTTTTTTTTTTGTTCATTTAATATGAAGATCATTCTTTGCATTTTTGGATTTTATTTTTTTTTCAAATTTTGTAAATAAAATAGCGAAAGCTGGAATGAAAATATTCTACAGTAAAGCATTTTGAAAGGAAAAGAATAGTCTACCAAATTAACTACATGACTAACCATAACAAAAAACTTTATTTTTTTTTCTATACCCACTAATTATGTCGTGTTCTTGATTCCTGAGCACCAACGCGCTGCTCTGCAAAAACTGCTTTTAAAACCAAGATATTAACAGTTAATTAGATAGAATAAACAACTTCAGAGGAGAACTCTGCCTCACGCTCAAAACTCTGGCTGCACTGGAATAAGAAAATAAAAGGGAAATCAAGAGTTTTTAGATTAAGGTCAGTGAAATCCTTCTACACGCCTCATGCCAATCGACTACAATGGACTCTAAGTGACAGGTCTGCATTGATAAAACTCTTAAGAGCATGGTCAGCCACGGAGTAAGCAGGACCTGTTTGAACAGGAGCTGACCACGCTCAAATGGAAACGATTTCTAGTCCCTCCTCCATCTGCAGTATGGGTCTGCCCATCAAGCAAATTCCAGAAATAAGAGAGAAATGGGGAAAAAATTCAGTGCTTGCTTAGTTTCAAGAAATTTAAAGTAAAATCACAGCAACACATATCATTTTAAGTAACTTCTTTTCTATGTTTGCTATGACTCAGTGATGGGAAAAAACGTAACTATTTTATTTACATAAAAAATAAAGTTATCTTTGAAACAAAAGAAAAGGCAATAGACTATACTTCCGTCCTCCAGAAATGTGAATGGCAAAATAAAAGAGCTATTCTCTAAAAGATTTGGTTTCTTACTTACGGGTGTTTGTGTGACTCGGTTAGCACCGAAGGCAGTCTCCAGAATATCTGCAAATGGTGACTGCAAAGAAGCACACGCCAAATACAGACTTACGGTCGGGCAGTTCCCAAAGTGGGACGCTACTCCTCTGAAAAACGTTTAGGGATCCACAAACAAAGGAAGCTGGAACTCACCGTCAAACTGAAAAGCCGCCCATTCACTTGCCATCAAATCCACATTTTGGTTACCACAGTAGTTAAGTTTCAGAAAGTCCCCTGTCCCTTTGCCTACCAGAGAGAGGCCGAGGCATTTAGCCAAGAATGAGCAGCACGTTTTATTTATTCCTTGAAAATTCTCCATAGTTTTCATTCCATGCTCCGCAAAACAATCAACAATTTTATGCCACGGGGCCAGGATTGAGCTAAAGCATAATACTGCAGAAAGCAATATTGATGGTGCGGCACACACAGGAATAGCAGATGATGATACAGTTTAGATAGGAAGAAAATAACACAGGAGAATTGAAACCGTGGTAGAATTTTAAGTAGGCTGAACGCAATGTCTGAAACCATTTTTATGCCATTTCTATTCACACATCTCTTTAAAATATTCTTTAAGATGCTTCAGTTTCAGGTCTATGCAGTAACATTTAAAACTAACTCAATGTGTGTGTGAAACTGCTGCGAAGTATGTTACTTCTTTTATTGTTCGTTATACTGCCAACCTTCTGAAAAGCTTGCAAAGTAAACCGAACTGAACCATTGCATAAGGAAAAAATATTTACGCTGGATGATTTTCAAATATTATGATGTGAGCTTGTAAGAGCAATTCTGTTAATTTCTCGGGAGAAAAGATAAACGTGGCTTGGAAAAAATGAACTTATTTTTGCACTTCATCCAAGTATAATACCTCCAGCAACACTGCCCACAGCCCCATGCTGACGTGAGGCTGATGTTTAAAGCTGGATCATGTACGATGATCTTATTTTATATTTCTATAGCTCAGGATTTAGCCCATGACTCAGGGTGCACAACTCCGTGATTGTATCTAGAGTGCCTTTGTATTTGCTGGGGGGAGGGGTCTTGGGGAACAAGGGAATAGGTTTTTTTACATTGTGTGACAATTTAATATAATTATAGCCATGATAGACATGAGGCACGCACGGTCTGTAGGGACAGAAAAGTCTTTTATTAGAATAATTGAGGTGGCTGGAAAAGATATAAATTTCTGATACAGAACATTTTGCATCGTGCCATCTATGTATTCCTTTAAAAATGTGTCTGGATGATTACAGCTTTCCAACAAGGGAGAAATTGCCTCGTTATTGGTAAAATATTCAAAGCGATTATATACACAGCATTGTCAGATGTGGGAAATCGAGAAGGGGGGGGAGGGTGAAGGAAAAAGAGAAAATTACAGATTTCACCTAACAGATTTTCAGTTCAAACTTCCTTGGCAGAGTAAGACAGATAAAACGTTGCACTTTTTTCAAAGCAATCACAAACGGCTATAAAAAAAGACAAGATAAGACCACGGCTAAACCTGTGCATGTGTGCCTCAGGGGGCCAAATCCTGTCGCATCACACCATAAAACTGCACCGCTACAAGTGGGAAACTCGCTAGTAGCCACAGCAGCTCGTAGTTACTGGGGCACTCGTGCAAACACGGAGACGTGGTCCCACCCGCCGGCTCCTGCTGAAGTTGGTCACCTGGCAGCAGAGCAACGTGCTCTAGGAGGAACCCCTTATTCTGGCTCCGGCAGCCAGGCAAAACCATCTTGCTGTTTTCTTCCCCTTCCCACAACCCTCAGTATCACGACTGATGTAATTCACGAGAAACACGTTGTGACAATGGCTCTGAGCAACCGCCTTCTCTCTAGAATAATAAAAAATTAAGAAGGTCCAACGCCAGCTCAACTTCTTTGGTTGTTTGGCTCTAAAATATAGAACTATCCACACACGTTCATTTTAATAATGCATAAATGCTACTTCCTAGTTCCCAGGAGTTATTTCTTCTTTCAAACGATCTCCCAAACTGGTAAGAAATGAGCTTAATTTCTTTCTGTACGAAAAGTGCAAAGATTCCCTCTTAGTTACCTATGTATCCGTAGGAATTATTTCTATCCACGCAAGATCATTCAAAGCTCTCGAACTACTCAGCCACTTGAACTTAATTCATTTAACGATTACAGGCAAAACTGAACTTTTGAACCATTTCAATCAATTATTTTTTAATTGTTGTTTAGCTGCCCTGTGATAACTACAGATATTTTCCTAACCTGTGGTAAAGCTGACCTGAGATGTGTAATCTGGAGTTCAGTTTCTCCACAAAGAATATTTAAATATCGTTCGCATGCGTGTATCTCTAACGCTATCTTCTGAACGCTTCTCAGAAGTATTTTTAGACTGACAGTATCTACAGAAAGCTCCATGCATCCGAGTTTTGCAAACACTGAAAGTATTCACCAGTTCATATGAAATTCAAAACCACGAGGGCCATACCTTCAGCCAGAATAACTCAACGCAGCTCTATTGATGACACGGCTGCTCAGCTGTCTGGCAAGCAAATACAGAAAGAGCATGCTGAAGACCTCCTAATTCTGCTTTCTCAGGAACATTGGGTCATTTTCTTTTCCACATTTTGTTGCCAAGTTTTCAAACACTGCAGTACAAAGGGACTAAGAAAGCAAAATAAATTTTCACTGAGAACTCACAGCAATTACAACTATATAACCTCTGCCACCTGCCCACGGCTGAAGTTCAAAAGACCCTATCCTGTTTAGATGTATGCAATATTTTCAGCACCAAAAAAAAATCACCAGCAGATGCTTCATCCAACCTCTGCAGCCGTTTAGGGTTGCTTGCACAAAACCAAAAGACGTTCCACAAGGGATGACCCTATTTTCCTCATTAAGATCTTCAGATTAGAAACGTAGGTCCAAGAAATTACTTCAAAAGCAAATCCAAACCATCAAATCTCATCGTAATTTTTTACAATCTGCATCTCACATGCATGTATACACAATGTGGAAGACAAGAAAATACATCGTTTTGAGAAGCGCCTAAAACTGAAAGTTTGTACCTACTCAGAATTCAGACATTTCAAGTTTTGGATCAATAAATATGGTGACAGCTGCTAGTTAGGAGAGTCCTGCAGCGACAATTAACAGATCTGGCATCCTACCCCACACAAATCTTAATAGACTCTGGAAAACCACATTTTCCCATGTAATTGGCCTGGAGTGGCTTGACTAGGTCATATCTTGGTGCTTATCTCTGCAAGGCCTACTTCCAAAGTGCCTGTAAGAAGCGTCAGCTGACGCCATATAAGCACCAGCTCGCCAAAATCCCTCAATGACATGAACACCTTCACGACCTTCAAAATTCAACTTCACTTGGCTGAGAGAGTTCACAAATTCATTTCCTATACATAGGAAATCAGAAGCATTGGGGAGAACATTAGGTTTTAAACTTCAGTAATTCAGGGTAATTCCTCTCCCCTTTACTGCAAGCAAGTCATTCTCTTCATTGCAAAACCTCGTAACCAAGGACGCATTTAATTCTTTAAGGGTTGCGGTTTCAATCATGTACCATAATGGCTATGGAAACAGCTTGAAGGAGTCATTTTGAAGAGACACTAGAGTTCTAAAAAGGATAATGTATAGATTATATGAACTATAGTAAATAGACAATCAGACCAGGTAATTTTCAGTAAGACAAAAGAGTGAGGCAGCATAAAGAACATGAACACAACGTTGAGCGTACAAGGGATGTTAAATCATTGTGTTCCTCTTCTGCACATCCAAGATGAAGACTACTACTGTCTTTTAAGACTGTCAGCTTTATTTATTTACTTACAATGATTTATTACTTACAAGATTTATTTACTTACAATGGCTCTGTGTTGAAGGACCATTCTGAGCAACAGGTACACGTTAAGTTCAAAAGACAGCTGAATCAGCAACTGCAAGGCAGGACCATGTGGTGAATATGATGAAAAAAATACCAATTACCAATAAAATCTCTTGGAAGATCTACAGCAAAGTAGTTTAACAGAATTCAGGGTTACAATACTGATTTGAAACGAGCAAATAAAAAAGACTCCAAATAAACTACCTGAAGTTTTCATACACAATACATATGATCTCTGAACTACTACGGCAGGGTTCAACACTTTGCTTTAAAAAATTACTATCTCCTTCTCCATTTTAATATTTTTATATTGCATTCCATTTTGTACCTTAAAAGGGAGTGTTAGTTAATTTCCTGAATTTTTAAAAATATTTATCATTCTTTCTGTTTTGATTGTAGTTGATTTCTTTCCCTCCAATAAAACTTCATTAGAGTTATTAAACAAAGGAAAACTTGTATTTGCCCCTCTGCTGTAGCACTGTATTCCGGCAAAATGTGAAATGCACGTGTACCACTACTAGGATTTTGATACTTCAGGGGAGCCAGAACTGCAAATTTTGTATTTAAATCATGTAATAAAAGCAGAAGAAACCTGCGCAATTACATGACTTCTTCCTCGTTACGATCATGATACTGTCTCATCTTCTTCTACAAATCTATTTTGTTTTCAGTCGCTGAAAAACGAGAGCCCAAGTGCTGGGTTCAATCTTTACCTGGTATTAGTAAAGAAACTAAACCAAAAGAAAATAAAGTCAGGAGGCAGAATGGTGATCATGACGTGTCTTATGGTGTCAACACAGCAAATCTCTTAAGCCCTAGTGAATTCTTGATCATTTTCTACAAAATGCATGTATTATTGTTAGCCTGCCTTAGGAGTGGCGCTTTCCTATTAAAATAAACTTTCTTAGCGGTGGTACTGGCTTTGTAATTCTAATTCTGCCTTGAAGGACTGCCATCTTTCTGTTGACAGATTTTATTTTTCAGTCTCTACAAATTTGATCTTTCTAATGCTGACTGAAGATTTTCCTCGAAAAAATACAGTTTAAGCAAAATTGTGTATGAGAGTTCATCTACAAAGAGATCTGCCTAGTCTGAGAAGGAACAAACTATGTCCAAGAACTACAACTACCTATCTGACCATATATCACAGGGAGGATGAACACTTGTAGAGCTTCAGCACTGGCACAGGCACCGTTTTGTAACTCTCCTATTTCAGTCATTTTAAAACTGTCTTTATGATGATCTTTACAGATTACACTTTCCTTCAAATGTACATAAAGCAGTATAAATAACCCTCACAGCTAAGACAAAGCAAAACAAACTGAGAACATTTAAACCCTTTCCCTAATACAAACATACAGCCAAAAAACGCTAAGGAGGTAACAGTCACTTACCCTGTGGCTGGTTGCCTCTTTTACCCAAAAGTGTTTCTCTTCACTGATTCTCAGATTTGAGAGGGAAACACGTCAGCGTCACTAACTGCAGAACACCGTAGAAATGTTTGAAGTTCATCGGGAGATTTATGTTGGATAGAAGCAGGTGTGCAGCAACTGTCTTGCCAAGAACACGCCAGATTGCAGCTTGAGACGGACAAAATATATCTAAAACAAGTTACCTATTGTCTTTTTAACATGCACTGATTTGATCTAATAGATCTACACGTCTACAAGGAAACTCCCTGGGACAAAAGTGCATCTTATTTGCTCGCTTAAAAACTTCCAGGTATTTCATTCACTTCCCGTACCCCTTCACCGTGCCACAGTTGATAATTTTGGACAGTTAGATCCTGGTCTCACACGCCAAAACGTAACGATGGCACTACTGCTACTACTAAATAACTTCTTTCAAGCTCAGTGCCTTCCCCGCCACTCCTGTACAGGCAGTATCGCACCTGCAGTTCCTCAGGGATGCCGGAGAAGTCTCTCCATCAGAAGCCAAAAGTACACTCACAAAAAATAAAAATGCAAAAGCCGAGCCTCTAGGTAATTTCTGTTTTGTTTTGTTCACTAATTGATTTTGCACTGGTGCGCACAAAAGCGTAGTTTCTAACAGAGAAGGGGAAACACCGGTTTCAGGAAAGGCATGAGAAACAAAAATCGCAGTTACTACAGTAAATCCCTAAAGAAGGCAAGATTGATTTTTCTCTCTCAAACAGAAAAGGGAAAATTACAAAAAGCAACCAAAGAGTTATGGAGACAAGACACTTTAAAAAGGAAATTCGTTATTTTGTAATTCAGAGGGCAATTACTTGAAGAGTTTTGAGATACACAAGCATCCAGTTCCTCAACAATAAGAGCACTACTACAGTCAATCCAACTACAGCAACTCCCTGCATGAGCATCACCCCTCTCACTGGAGTATGGTCTGATTAAGAGATCATACCATTTAACCAGCTAAAGGTAAGGAAAATGTCAGTGTTTGCCAACTAAAAACTGCAGGCTAGAATCCCTCAGATGGTATAAATGACAATATAACCCCTGAAATGACAACGTAAGTCCTAAAATCAGGGAGATTCATGAGCTTAATACCACACAGGTATTAATTACCACATAGGCTTTTCTTCTTCACAGTTCAACTGATTTTATTTTTTTGACGCGACTTTTCAGAGTAACAACTTTCCCTGGATTTAGCTGCTGCGATAGCCAGCCCTTGCAGAATTACAGATACAGCCAAAACACAAGGGACCGTGCCAAATTCTCCCCAATTTGAGGCGACGCTTATTTTGTGAATTAGAGGAATCTACTCCAGGCACCGATGCTTTCCATCACCTGCAAAAAGCTTCTCATAGGAAACATGGAGATGTTCCTTACATTACCAAAATGTTTTACACTTTTTCTATGAAATTTCAATGAGATTCAGTTAAACTATGAAGTGCTAAAATCAATCCTCATTTTGCTTCTTGGGAAAATGTCAGCAACGTAGCTGAACGAGCACCATAAAAATGACAGCTCCTAGTTTTCACACTTGTTCTGTGACCTACATAACCTCTAACTTTTTTCTTTGGTAACAAGCAAAACAAAATACATAGATGATAAAGAATTGAAAGAATTAGGAATTAATAACTTGGGAAGTCAAATTGCATCACCATTCCAGGGGAATTCAGCACATAAACTCCTTAGGTCTTCCGAAAACCTTAGGCATTACTCTTTAGAGCAGTCATCTCCATGCTCAAAAACTGAAAGTCCACAGAGGTGTCTTCTGTAGGTCAGCTATCAAAGTATTAAACAGGCAAGAATTTGCTCTACAGTTTGCAGTAACAGACCAAGTCAAACCCAGTCAGAGGAGCTGTTTTCACACCTGCAGCCACACTTACTTCTGTCAGACTGAAAATGACTCCTGTAATCAAGACATCCAAGGATATATGGATCTAATTTGGTTCTTTAAATAAATTCAGTTATTTGAAGCCTAGCTTTATTAACACGTTCTCTTTCAATTTTTATAAATAATTTAAAAGAGACGGTACCTAGGAAAGTAGAGATTGTTGTTAGATATCTGGAGGGACTTACAGAATTGCCAGCATTACTGCAGTGAAAGATGCTATGAAATGATGAGGTCAAAGATACGAACAAAACACTAAAAATCTTTGATTTTTTTCAAATAAAAAGTACCAATATCGGGTGCATGCAAGAACAATGCAATTATTACTACACAGTTTAAATTTATTCACTATTAGCTCTCCGTGCATCACCTAAAAAGTCAGCAAGATTCCACGGAGTGGCAGAAATATAATTACCAAGACCAATTCAGTGCACTGTGCCATTAACGCGTTATTATAAGCAGGCCGCAATATGAAAGCATCTCACAGACAGGACTGTATTTTGCAATTCATAGCGCAATTAGGCCTAAGTTTGATTCAATGAATCCAGTCCTAAGTGGAATGCAAATTCTGGATGTCTTTGTCCTCAGATATAAAGGTCAGTCATGTAAGTCAGAATTAACTTCACTGGGCAATTAACAGGAGAAAGCTCTCTACCAATGTGTAAGGGCTTTTCTAGCAAGCAAAGTTGACACTAATAGCAACTATAGTTTAAAAAAAAATAACACACAAACCCTAAAACACTGATACTTAGTGCTTTTAGTCAAAACATTCCTTGATAGTCCCTTTTTTTTTCCTATTTTCTTGCTTGATTTTATTCAGATGGCAACACAGACTTACACCAACAATGCAAATCCGTAAAGCTACATCAAAATTTGCTGCACTATGATGTTAAAACTAAGAACCCTGGATTCCTGTGTTGTGCATTCTAATGTTTGGAGATACATGGCTGAAAAATAAACACGCGTATTCATGAACTTTTCCTAAAAGCTAAACTATCAGTCCTGCGAATGTTTAGGTATAGTCTTCAACTCCTGCAGAAGTACTTATGATATTAATTTTAAATATGAATGTAAGTATTTCAGCAATGTATTTGATCATTTTCTTTGTATCTTAATAGGCAGCCCTAACTCATAGCAGCAGCACCAACTGCCACACACACGTTGCATTTATCGGAAGCTGTAGCTACATTCAGCCACGTTCCATCCTCGTGGTCAACAGTTCCGGTTGCACCAAGAAGCCCGCATGTGCCCTGCACTTCGTAGGGTCTGAATAATTCGAAGTTAATCAAAAGCCAGTCCTCAAGTACTAACGATACAACATCCCCAAATCAGATCAGATAATATTCCTATCAGGTGACCCTTAGCCATGTATGGATGAAACGCATGAACAAAACTGAAAATTTTTAAAGTTTTTTTTTATTTTTTAAAAAAAATCATGACAGTCCTCTGCTAGATGGCACAGAGCGAGCTGGTCTACTGGCTCACTCCCAAAACACCAAAGTTATACTTCTAAGGACAGATCTACTATTATCACTCATTACCAGATTTTATAGAACAACTACATTAAACTACTGAAAACGGTGAGTCCTTGATGTGCTCAATTTCTGTATTTTGTCTTTCACAAAACCAATACACAAAATACATCAAAACCTGAAAAATAACTTCTGAGGCAATCAATCAAACATTTAAATGTTTCCTTTGGATTCATGTGAAATTCATTCAGTGATACTAGGATGGGGTAGAATACACGTTGTGACTTCTCTATCTTAGATGCAAACAAAACACTCTCCCTAGAATTTTCTCTTCTCAAAAGGCGATATGCGCTAAGGGTCCTCTGGTTAAACAGAGCTCCCCTTTGTAACTCGCTCTTCTTAAGCATCTGAAGCCAGAATATAAGCTGATCCGAAAAATGAACCTCCAAATTACATCTCCTGGCTGAAACCCCTTTTACCAGAGATACAAGATGGCTCTTGAATTCAGTGAGAAAAAGAAGGTTTAAAACGGACACTTCAAACAGGGAACTGAATTTTATATGGCCCGAACGCTTTTCAGCTTTATCAGGTAGGAATGTTGTTTTCAGCAAATATTATAATGATATTCTTAAGCAGCTTCAGTGACTCAGTGATAAGTCTCTGCATTGCCGTGTGGGAAGTTTGAATTTGAATTCTTCTTCCCTCTGGGTTGCCACTTTTGGATTCTTGTGTCGAAATAAAGCCCCAGGTTTTGCAGGGGAGGAATTTATTGCGTGGCCCCAGGACGCCACGCTTGCTGGGAGAGGCTGCGCGGGCCCAGGGCTTGCCTGGAGCGCGTTTGTGCTGAATACCACCCTGGTAGAACGGCGAGTACCTTAAGGACCTTCAGGAGGGGCTCAGCGCAAGCAAAAAAGGCAGAGTTTTGTTTCAAATTCCTTTTTTCTTTTTTTTTTTTTTAAATACAGTATGTTTACCAATTGCCAACTACAAATAGGGGCATAAATAGTCCAACCATCCTACCGTTTCTTAAGCTGATGATATTTTATTTTCCAAGAAATGCTTGTATCGAGCGTCCTGCTGGGGCAAGGGTATTCAGCACCTCCAGAGGTGCTAGAGCTCGAGGATTAGTACCTGAAACAGTCTCACTGCCCACACTCGGCTTCCTCCCGAGTCTCACAGTCTCTCTCTTGCATCTTACATCTCTCAGAAACCTCACTGGGGTGGGGGCTCAGCAGTTTATTGTTTGTTAAATGTGTCACGAACTGAACATTGTTGTGCTGTTTGCAAAGACGACAGACACCGTACTGGAACACATATATTGGACCACAGCCTCCACAAAACAAGGGCTAACCACCCAACTTTCTCGAGTCTCAGCTGGATTCTTGTATCCCACGGGCACTTGAAGATTTGGACCAAAGGTTTTGATGGTAAAGGAGAGACAAGTGAAATTCACATTGACTAAACGGGGGTTGAGAAAGGAGTAATTCTTCTCCTCATACACAATGAGCAAAGCAAGAAGTAGTAAACACAAACTACAAAAGCAAAGATTTGTGCTGAACCTCAGCAGCCGCTTTGGAGTTGTCCTAGGCAGAAACAAGCCTTTGCTGACTACACCGCTCCTTTGACCCGAGGCATTCAGACAGGTGTCTTATGCAATCTCTGTCCTAAAATACACCCTCTGGGTTTTAAGAAGTTTATTTGGAAACGAAGTCTAAACGAATCAAATCGCTCCGTTAATAGTAGACTCTCTGGCTTTACAAAAGGAGTATTGCAGCGTTACACATGGCTTTGAGGACACAGACATCAGACCCTACGGAATACTGGTCCGACGTCTGTTCTTAACATACCTCATGTAGGTCCAAAATGACTGCCTGTAGCTGTGAGCCCTAGAGGGAGAGCCTGGAGAGAAAGTACTACAAACCTACACCCCAGGGCAAGGACAGGATCCAGCCACAGCCACTAAGCTCAAGGCAGCAGAGAGACTTTAACTGATGTCTCGAGAATCGTGAGAACATGCCAAGAAGAGGAGGCAGGCCCTGTAAAATAGGCGTATGCACAGGCAGCCGTGAGAGCTGCAAGTCTTACCCACTTGATCCTGGGATCGCTGCACACGTAACTGATAGAGAAATATTTCAGAAAGTCCTAGAAATACTAGTAATCAAGAGTTACTGTTTAACTTCAAACTCAGCATCATACTACATGTCCCCATATCCAGTAAGGCAGCTCATTGTCCCTTTGGGCAGGAGAAAGGGAGTGGAGTGAGAGGTAAATAACTAAAGCAGTTCAGTCGCACGGCTCAATGTTCAGGCCTTAAGCAGCTCAAAAAAAACGGCTACATGGAAGCTTACGTACGAGCGTGCAAACAGCCCTATTCTTCTGGAGACCACGTGCACGCTAAAGCAAAGCCTGTCCATAAGTGGATAAGGCCAGATTTGCTCAGCAGCTTGTGGGACTGAGCCACTAAAGCATAATCCACAAATACCAGTCTAGAAAGTCAGGCTAATACAGTCTTATACATAGCATGCACTATCGTTTCTAAAACAACATTTTAAAAAATGTCTCTAATTTGCAGCTTATGCTGCAATTTCTAAGCTATTCCATATATGCCAACAGAAAAGTCAGGAAATTTGCTGGCAGCACTTCATGTTTGTCAGAGACTCCTTCTAAGCTGCACACAAAGATGCTGCTCTTCTTCCTCATAGTCTCCTCCTAGTCTTCTTCCTACCCTTCGCAGAGTAGTACATTAGGGGCAGATCTCTACAAGAAGCTTCGTCTCCAGAGAGCGGTGAAAAGGGATGATCCTGCGGACGAGCAACTTGGGCTGAATAGACAGGGGTCCGTTTCCTCCTTGATATTAGCCTAGCCTATGGATGATACAGCAAAAGATTTATATCTTTTTTAAAGGGGGGCAGAATTTCCTTTTTTGTTTTGCAGTCAAAAAAAAAACCGCCCCCGTCTAGAAATTATTTTCAGAGTGCTACAAAACTTGTCAGCAGAGGCTGAAGTGGGCACTGTGGGAGGGGGAGGGAGGGAGGGTGCTAAAGTGCTCCTGCACATATTTTCTTCAAGAGATTGGGGGGAAAAAAAAGTTGGAAACAAAACGGATGAAAACCAACTGAAGGAAGGATTAGCTTAGCATAGATGTTTCTGTGTGATATCCGTAATTTCATACCTAGCATAGTCAGTGACAAAGGTACGCTCGTTACCGCACATTGAAAAACTGTGATTGCATGTTAATGTGCTCTCTCCCTGATTAGACTGAGGTTGCAGTACTGAAAGCTGGACCTCCCACTGACTGCAAAAGACGTCTGACCAGCAAGTAACTCAGCACCTGGAATAAAACCAAGCTCATTGTCAGGCTCGCAGTTGAGGGGGGCCTTTTCTCCTATAACCACCTGAAGAACAAAGAAAAATGAACAGGCTCAAAAAAATAGAACAGAATAGAAAGTACATTATATATTCTGTAATATGGGAAGCAAACTAGGTAAACCATTTGGTTCAGTTAAGACAAGCCAATATGGGAGCAACTTCATTATCCAATTTGGATCCCAAACCACAGTTTTATTTGCTGATATTCTCATGCTCTTAGCTCCTGGGAACATTAAATTAATCTCTCAGGTCCATAGTCAACAAAAGCTCCATCTTGTTTTGGCAAGACTGAGGTTTCATTTTTATTTAGTTTATTTTTTTGTGAGGGT
>VZSC01013081.1:117837-187796 GCA_013398225.1 Steatornis caripensis
TTGGACTAGATGATCTCTAGAGGTCCCTTCCAACCCCTACCATTCTATGATTCTATGATTCTATTTGATGAGGGTTTTGGTAGAGCAGAAGGAAAGCAGGGTATTTAAATGAACACCTGAATATTCTTTCCCTTTGGCCCACGACCCCATTTCTGCCCAGCCGAGGGCCACCAGTCCCTGCCCCAGCGACGCTGTAGGATGCCGGTCTCCAGCCCTGCCCAGCGTTGGAGCTGACATCCCAGCCTGACCTTGGCCCGTCCCCATGAAGGTACCCACTGCCCCCAGGCAAGGGCTTCCCCCCCGGCTGCCCCAGGGAGCCCCGGGCCCTCGCCGCACCCTGACGCTTGCAGATTGTCATTTCTGAAGCACGCAGAGCGAGGAGGATCACAGCCAAACCCATTTGGCTTCCCCTGCACCCTCTGGATCACGTTGGAAACACAATTTTCACTATTTCACTACTACAAAAAAAGGAAAACATGGAATATAACTTCACACTTATGGAAGAACAGTGACCAACAAAGAAATACGAAGCACAGAGAAGAGTCCATAAAGCATACAACCTAACTCATTTCTGCACTCCACAGCTGTTGGCTTCATGTGAATTAAATATTTGCCTCTGTGTGAGAGAAACCAGTTTCTTTCCCCTGGTTCCTACTCACCCACTCCCCCTCTCCCGCACGTCTCTGTTCCAGTTCGCCAAGTCCCGTCTGGCTCCCTGCGTGGAGCACAGCAGCTGCTCCAGCGCCAGGATCAGGCAACCCAACAAAGCCGAGGTCTGGGACCTAGTGGCACCCAGCAACCGCCCCGCGAAAATCGGCGGAGGGGTGCACCAAACCTGCGCACGATCCCTGCCGGAGATGTGGGAGGAGACATCCATTGCAGGGAGGTCAGGAGCTAGACACTGATTTTCTCATCAAATTTTGTTTGTTCCTCTCTAAATTTTTTTTTCTTATTTCAAAGAGAACAGAGAGAATGGCAGATGGAGGTTAAAATTAAAAGAACAAGTTTGTCACAAAAAGCTTGCAGTTTTATATGACACACTACAAACCAATTATTCACATAGGTGAAAACATGGGATGACAATGACCAGTTTTACTGAAATAAAAAAAGAGTTGATAAGAAAAAGGCAGAGCAGCGAGCCTGTTTATTCCTGCTTCTTTTTTTTTTTTAATCAGAAGCTGTGTTTCATCTGTACCGGCTGAGATTACAACAAAGCTTTAGTGATTACTTCAGTATCACCACTGACTCGTGAGAATCATATCCCAGAAAATAGGATTTTAGTTATTAAATGGAGTATTAACTTTCGCAGATTACAACTAGGCAGCCAAGAAGCCGGACAAAATAGTCATTTAGAAGAAATCCCAGGGTTTCTTAACGGTCAACAGAAAAACATTGGCCATACGCGACGACAAATAACCATCAACTAACATGTGCCAAAATCAGCCAGGACAGTGGAAAACCGGAGGCCATCTACAAGAAGAGATGAGTGAATCTGGCCGACCAGCTGGACAGAGCTTTATTTACAGAAAATACAAAATCAAGCTACAAAAAAGGCAAGCCCTGCGTGCCCCGACTGTTGAATGTGCAAGAGGCCTCTGTATAAATACGTTCCCCTTATCTCAGGAGCTCAGCTGGCACCCCACTGTTGACACCTTCACTCCCCACTCCAGAGAGCCGGCCAACGCTTAAGGCAACTGTGGGGCAGAGAACGGGCAGCTGAGGAGACAGAGAGAGATAGCACTAAAACGCGAACGGGTATATTGCCTGATTCCCCCTAAATCTCATCACCTCCCACCAGGGTCTTTGATGAAATCTTCTCGTCTGAAAAAACCAACGCAGCTACAGCAGTGCCAGTGGAGAGGCACATCTTCAAGATGAAGACGCAGAAGTGGTGCACCTGCACGCAGAGGGAATGAAACCCAGCAGCTCCCACGAAATGTTCGTATAGCTTTGCGGTGGGTGCCATATAACGGACACAGAGAAGATCTGGATCTATTGACAGCAATTTCTTGCCATGCCATGTCTAATTTGGAGTGTCTTTGCCTTGGCTCACCGTCCAAGCCCTGTCTGTATCTGTGGAGCACTTTGAGATTTTACGGTTCTCTGTAATTATCTAATAGCAACGAGAGAGATCTTTTTGAGGAGCAGACTGCTGTGACTGAGCAGTTTTCAAGCACAGAGAAATACAAGCAAAGAATTTCCTTGCAGCTATTCAACACTGTATTCAAACAGAGCAAGTTTGGGAAATGCTGTTTAAACAGTGGAAGTGAATCACTTTTAACCAGCTGTTGATGAATCGCTATAGCATCAACTTTATATTAATAACATTAAAAAATAATGATCGCTCGACTGATGGGCCGTGGAAAGGTGATTACCGAGGACTGCAGGAATATGTTTCAGTGATGAACAGTAGATTAATAGAGGAAAAAAGTTAATAAGCACAAAGAAGGATAAAATTGCTTATGAAGACAAACGATGGCTTCCTTTCCAATGGAAAATGGAAAAATGATGTTGCAAGAAATACAGGACACTTAGGATAAATATTACAAACATACGCGATAATTGGCTTCTACTCACAAACAGGTACCAGACCTGACTCTGCTGCATCCCTTGCTTATACAGCCTCAGTGAAAAGCTCACGAAGTTTCCCTGTCCCTCTCTTAACCAGCAACACTTCAGTTGTGCTTTCCTCTGCGTTACACCCAGTGGAACAAACAGAAAAGAACCACCACGCCACCTCTGCAGCTTTCTGTCAGCACAGTGCTCCTCCCTGCCACGTTCAGCTGCTGTAAAGCCATCATGTAAGCCTGGTAAGGAATCTCTGACTTAGCTGAGAGGCCAGCTTTCCTCCCCCCCTTGAGTTAGTCTGTCCAAAGCGTTTGATCTTCCAAGGTGCCAAACACCGTCATAACGGCACCACCAAAGGGGAGCGCTCAGCCCTGGGAAAACGGTGTCTGTACACCCGCGTTTACGCGCCTACAAAGACCTAGGCCCTTGGCTTTAGACAGTGACAACTGAAAAGTGACTTCAAATAAACAACTAGCCTGTGGGGAAAAAAATACGTAAGGATTTTTTGTTGCCAGTTTTAGAGGAGTTAGCTGACTGTAAAGGCATTGCCTCAGAACAAAATAATTGCTAGGGAGAAAGTGGGAGGATAAATGTGAGACTCCAGCAATGTTGACGACAAACAAGGTAACAGGGCAGGCTTTTAAGACTTCAACTATGAAATTAAAAAGAGTAGCTTAACCAGTGGAAAAGGGATGGAGGCAAATGGGTGGAATACTGGGAATAAGGGTTTGGTGAGATGATCTGGGTAAGGGAGCTGTGGCTGCAGAACGGGTGGTAGCTCGGTCAAGCAGCGGGCCACGCGTTGCACTGCCGAAGGGTCGGCAACTCAAATCAGAAGCCAACGCTGCCAGGTAAACACTGAATTTCTGCGTGCCTTTTAGCTATATTGTGCCCTTAGCCCACGTAACTATTAAACATGAAATCAAAAAGACTGAAGTGCATGAAACATCGACACACGCACACTTACACACGTATGTAATTTGTCCTATGGTTAGAAAATGCCTCAGAGCTTCAAAACCAAATCTTCACAAAGCATTTTAAAATTCACAAAACAGACTCACTTTATCACATGAAACACCTCAGGATAGAAAACACAGGAAAACCAGCTTGAGGTAAATATTTTCAAAGTATGAAACATGCCAGAAGCAGGGAAATGTCTTAATCTCCGGTGCTAGAAATGCATCAAGTGAAAACTCTTTGACATTAAAACAACTAATGTTTTTAGGACAGAACAAGTTCCCCAGCAGTATACTAAGGCAAAATTATGCACTTTGAAATGGGAAGTGATTAAAAATATACAAAATAAAACCAAAGCAGAGGAAAGCATTTTTGAGGGTAAGATCAAATTAGGAGCAATTTTTATTGCACTTGGAGGGAAAACTGTATTAACATCCATTAAAATCTATAGTAAATTGATTAACAATGATTGCTATAGTTTAAATATGCACTTGCAGACTTCTGTAAAGTACATGTCAAAAATTAACCCAAAACACCCTCAGAGAGCCTGGCCAGAATGCCTTAGTGAGGGATGGAGAAAGAGTTTCACATCTGCAACCTGCAGATGTGGTTGCTGCTTGATGCAGCCACAGTGAAGAACAAAGTCGCTCACCCGTACAGATCCAGACTGCCTAAAGCGACCTGGCTGCGATGCAGTGCGGAGGAGGCTCACGTGTCTGTATCATGCCCTTCATTGCCAGTAATGGAGCCCTTGCAGAATTTCCTTACATAAAAGGAAAAGTACGCATCCAGCAGAGACGCACGTAGGCAGTAGGGAGCACAAAGCCCTTGCAGGCTGCAGCATTTTGGGCTAAAGGAAGCGAGGAGGCTGGGGCACCGGATCGCCCCAGGAGCACCACAGGGCACACGCGCCCTAAGGTAGCCCAGCTTCATCCAACCTCCCCCGGAGGGGAGCAGCACAGCCCAGCCCCATCACATTACCCGAGGCAGCAAACACGCCCTTTAGTATGTGACTTCACTTGTGGTACGTTACGCGTCAGAGAGAAGAAACGTGGGAGATTCGTAAACACAGTACAAACCCTGCTAATATTCCTTATTGACTAAACTGTGTCTCAGTAAGGAGAGAAATGGCTTAAATAAAAGAGGCATCTCTGGGTGCACGGGAGATCTGCTAAGGCGAGCTGAGCAGTCGACATATTCTTTACCACTTAAGTCTTGCACTGACTCATATTCGTTATCCAAATAATATCCTTCCGTTACAGCTATCAGAGCTTTGCCCACAAAAAGTCCACTAAGCTACAACATGAATCCTTCAGTATGGAAATTTTCATGTGACCTCCCTGTTACTTGTGTGCAGGACTAACATGGAACAGTTTCCCAAGACATCCTTTAAAGGTAAAAAATGTATTTTTCCAAACAGCTGTAGACAGACTTCACTTAAAACGCCGCCTTGTCTACTTACACTATATTTAACCAGTTGCATCACACTGTTTAAATGCAGGTTACGGATCAATGCAGCCAAACAATATGAGACCGAATATTTCAGTGTCACAATTAACATTTAATCAATGTGCGGTGCCTTGTTCTTCGGCGGCCACTTAAAATGCAGAGAACAGGTACGGTCTTAAACTGCTGAAAGAATAATTACCAATGTGACTGGGTCCTGAACATAATGCCACTCTACTGTATTTTTCTGACAAATATATATAGACACTTTCACAGATTCAGGGACATTTTCTTTTCTTTTATTAAATACTCTGTGTGGGCAAGAACAGAAAAAAGGTTGCGGTACAACTGAGGGTACCACTTAATATCAATACTACAGTGCAAATGAAGGAATTTTAAAAGAAAGTTTCAATGTTTCTTCCAGTAAGTTCCCGGTTTGTGTTATCCGCAAGTCGTATTTTTGATATTCACAAGGCAAACGAATGGTTTTCCTTTCTGAAAGAAAAAGGGGAACTCAAAGCGCTGTCAACTGCAAGAATAAGAAATAACAATGATGCATTTTTAAATTAAGAGATTACATAAATAAAGGCTAACAATAAGACAGTCTCCACTACAACAAGGAAAAGTCTGAGTTAGGATATGTAGAAGAGATGTTAGGTTAAGTAAAGATCTCAACACACGTACGTGCTTTACCATACGCCTAAGAACACAAGAGACAAGCTAACAGTTTATAAATGGAATAAAAAAACCCCCAATACATTAACGGTAGCAATCCACACAGCAGGCACGCCTTGGGTACTGCAGAAGTCCCAGCCATTTTGTAAACGCACATCAAGGAAAGGTAAAAAGAAGGGGAACAGAGCTGACGATCAAAAATAAGCTTTTAGGACTGGTGGGGCAGTCGCAGGCTAGAATTCTCCAGCTTGGAAGTGAAATGGCTTTCAGGAAAGCAGTCAATAAAATCACAGAACAGCGCAGAGAAGACAAGAAGGTGACAACTATTCCCACAACAAAAGATGCAGAGAAAGCAACTTAATCCTACACAGTGCAGCGCGCACTTTTTATTTTGATTTACGCTGTCGCAGTGAGCCAGGCCAAATCAACTTAACACGTATCAAGCAGAGGTTGGCAGCTGCATTCTGCACGAACACGACGACCAACCGTGGTGCATGCAAACCCTGTATTCTAGATCCTTGCCTGACGACTCCTCACTGGGACGGGAGATGGGCCGGCAACAGAAAATTGTAGGCTGCGTCCTTAAATCATGACAACAGTCAGCTACATTTTGGGAGCACTTCCATACTTAGTGTAGCAGGCAACATCTGGCCAATACAGTACTTAAATGGGCACGTTCTCTCCATACACGCAGATTTAGATGCAGTGCCAAGACAAGGTGCAGATGCCCAGTTAGACAATGTCACCTGCAGGTGAGTTCTGTCTGTGCAGCGTTTCATAAGATGCAAAACTGTAACTTTAGGTAGAGACTCTCAGTTTTACATTAGATAACACAGCTTTAAACTGACGTAGCGCTAGAGTCCTAAGAGCAAGCATGGTACTGATATTGGATGTTCCCACCTGAACTTGATTTGAAATTTGTGGGTTCTGCACGCTGATGAAATTGTCAGCTAGTTATTTACTACTGTTTGTCATTGGTGCAGACGTGGGGACAAGTGTTAATGTAAGAAGCAAAGGCTGAGAAGCAACGAACAAATTCGAAGGGCACTAATTATATTTTTTAATTCCAATATTTCAATCACTGCCAATCTTTAGAGAATCCATTTTCAATCATGTCTCACCAACCTGTCCTACACAACTTTTAAGCTAAGAATGTGATCATTTACATTATCCATCAGATAAAAAAAACACTGAGGAAAATTGTCTGGGTCATGTATGGGGCAACTGATTTGCATACACATCCAGGCATCGACTTACATGTATTTTCCACAGACTGCAAAACTACCCATTTCTCTGACTTTCTGAGGTTCTGCACATAGTGAATCTATGAATTAATAAGCCTAGTTAGCCAATTTATGAATGCATATACCTGAAAGAACTGACATACTAGTGGATTTATCGGTTTACTAATGCCTAAAGGTTGATTTGTTCAGCATCAATTAGAGAAAACCGTATGTATTCTCTGGCAGACAAAAAAACCCCAAACATTTTCATTTAAGTATTTGGCATTTACCCTGTTCTCAGAATTATATTGCCATACAACTGACTTTAACAGGATGCTGTACCAAAAACATTTAGCAGAGGAGCAGAAGAGATACTGAATGCAAGAGAGGCAGTGCACTCCGCAAACATCTTCTCCAGGGACAATGACATCATGTCTTGACTGCTCTGTCAGACATTCTCATACGCTGGACAATTCAGACAAAATGGATTATATGTTGACATTTTCCATTTGGAAGTTGTTGCTACTTTGTTGGATAGTCATGTGCTACCCATTAATGCTCTCCATCTGCCTCAAAGTTCTCAGCTGGCATGCTAATGATGCCTATCAAAATAATACCAAGATGGGATTGTCAGATCCACCTTATACTTGCACTGACTCCATAATGACCTGATTTCTAATCCACTTGCCTGACCACTAAGCTAATATTCAGGCTGTTGATGCAAGCTAGCGTTGCACTTGGGGACAGGATCTAGACCTTACGGACTATTCTCTCCGTTTCCTTTGCAGTCCAGCCACAGTCAGATCATCAGATCAGAAGACTTCTAAGCTTCAAAAAAGCAAAGCCTTTCCTTAATTTTCCCCCAGCAAATAAAATTGCATGAACACGGGAAATAAATTAGATAACCTCTTGCAGAAAATCCAGTCAGATGCAAATTCTGGCCAGCATAAGGAAGGAAGAGGACAAACACACAGTCTTTCCTACGGCATCTCTGCTTACTTAAGAGTGGAGAGAGGCAACATTCCTACGATTGCTTATATCTCGCCCTTACCTTGTACAAAAGTGCGGCCGTTTCCAGTCATTCTGTTCAGGTAACTTCACCATTACTCCATCTCTGTAATCAGTCTGGAGCGCATGTAGTGCTTTGGGCTACATACCTGCTATGGTATACGCATGACGGACGGATGTCAGAGCCAGAAACAAAGGCTGCCTGTGCTGCATTTCTTTGGAATAGGGCTCCTCTGCTGTTAATTTCTAATAATTTCTAACAAGTTGTAGACTCTGTAGGTCATCGTGTGAATGATTTGTATTAACTACGGTTTGAACACCCATATATAAAATGAAGAAATCAACCTTGAAAGCTTTTAAAACAAAGAAACAGACTCCCAACTGCATCCTAAATCTGAAGATTAACTGAGTGAACACAACAAGGCTCTAAGATAAGGTTCGCACTGTGAGTTCACATCAGCTACTGCATCCTGTGAAATACGATTATTAAGCAGGTCCGAATGAGTTGGAACAAGCAGTTAACAGTTAGAAGTAACGCAAGAGTCATGCTCAGTTGTCACCGATGGTCCTCGGAAGGGACAATATCTTCCTCTCCTTTTGTATCCCACCAGCACGATTCCTCATATTACATCTACAGAGCCACAACGCTGAGAAAGCATCAGCATCTTTATCGCATTCATATGAGAACACCAGCACTGAGATGTTTGCATTTACTCTTGCTTTTTTTCTGTTTCTTGATGGAGGGATATAATTCACTGCTGTGGGGAGAACAAACAAAAGAAAACACAACACCAAAACCTAATCACGAACCACACAAGAAACCCCACAGAAAACCAAACCAGGCAACCCCAAAATTAAACTGTAAAGAAACCAATGCACCTTTGCCCACTTGAAGAAACTCTTCTACGTTCACGGGACAATTGAAATACAATTCAGATGCCTCTGAAAGAACAGCAAGCCTGTCAGTTCTAATGCATTATGCAAGAAGCCAGACTTCACCTAATGCAATAACAGCATCCTGAACAGTACCAAATATCCCTGTCTCCGTCTCTCTACTGCCTCACTCCTCAGCTTTCCCACTTAAAATAGGCCTCTTCATTTATTTATTTATTCTTTCTTTTTAAAGATGTTTGATATGATCGTGCAAGCCGGGTATTAAAAGAAACCCATGATCATTTCATATGTATATAGATTACAAATTAATGCAGAGCTAGAGCATTTCTGGCAACCCCACTGCATAATCTGTAGGGTATACAATTTCAAGCATTTTAAGATCTAAAAAGCTAACTAAAGGTCAGCCTCAGGAGTGTGCATTACTTTCAAGAGTAAAACTCAACTTCTCTCACTCCTTAAAGCTTCCTTGAACAAAGTTTAAGAAAGGACAGCGGCAGTACTAAACGAACATCTAATCCTTTGAAGACAAGAGTAAAAACAGGTCTCTCTATTCCACACAAACAAGCACTACAGTTTGGTGTAGTTGGTATTGGGGCAAATGTCAACACAGAAACCTCCGCAGGAGGTTTATGAACAAGAAGGAGCCGTAGTACATATGCGTTAGCATGACAGAAGAGCAACTGCATAGTTATTTAGGACTTAAAATCCCCAGATAATCTGAGACTACATCAGACAAGTCATTAGCCAATGGCTTCCAATTTGTACGACCAACTTCGAGTTCCTCAAAGAATTAAAAACCTGGATAAGATGGACTTGTTTGGCTCTTCCAAACCAAGCAATCTCAGTACATCAAACCCAGTGGTGACTTGCCCTTCTCCAGAGTCACTGGCCCTTGGTTCGTCATGACGTGAGTCATCCCAAGACCCCCAGACCAGGCAACAGCATCTGCAAGAGCAGCGAGCCCACCCCCTACTCAGGCATCACCGTGCACTAAGGGAGGAGCCGTCTTCCAGCCGTCACGCAGACTAGGTCCTTGATACTGCAGGCTTATAAAAGACAGGGGTGCAAGTTGCCTTTTTATCCATTAATTTCTGTGATGAGAGATTACAGGTACGCTACAGAATTATCCCACCTACTGAAGTTTTAAAATGGAGAACATGTTTGAAGTCAGCTAAATAAATTGGTTCCAGGGAGGATTCTGGAAAAGTGGCTGGGGAAAACCGCACTTACCCTGCCAAAATGTGGAAGGGATACTTCCCAACCAGAAAGATTTGGCAAGTACGAAGCATTTACATATCTCATAGCAAAATGCAGAACATTTTTTTTTTAATATTTTAAGAAATAAAATATGTATTTCAAATACCCTTTTATGAACATGTGTTATAGTCCAGATTACACAACACTGCTGCTATCAAAAATAAAGCCTAGTCTAAGAACAGAAATAAAAACCACCAACCATGTTCATGGTGTTTTGAAATGAGAAAGAGATGACTAGGAGCATTTTCTTCATTAAGTAACAAATTACTCCTCAGAGATGGATATTTTAAGATAGAGCACAAGTGGCCGATCCTCAGCTGGAGTAAATTATCACTGTTGCAGGGAGCTCTATTTTTACCAGCTGATGGTTAGCCCCTAAGTATCTGTCAGTGAAGCGGGCCAGGGAGCCACACACATGTATATAGAAAGGCATTGATTCTAAATAATGCCAAGAGACTTAACGACACATTGGACAATTACAGGGAAAGGGGGATACGCAAAGGATGAGGGAAAGTCACAGTAAGCAAAGAAACAAGCAGGAAAGCTGAACATCAATACTGCTAACTCTCTAGGTACGGTGATACCGTGCTGAAATCCGTGTTACAACCCTCCCTTCCAAACCCTGCGCTGCAGATCCCATATATTAACTGTGCTTAAGCATCTGGGCTGAATCAGCACCTCTGGTTCCTCCCTGCAGCAGCCAGTGACAGCTGGTGAATGCACTGCTGAAATCAAAACAATGGTTATTCTGAACAGCGGGATAAAACATTTACAGACAAAGATTTTAAGATAGTAATTTTCATGTGCATCTTGGCTCAACAAGTCTAGCCACCGTATCTGAATCTGCCTCCTTGACGTCCCGATAGCGCATCCCCCTGCTCCGTACACAGTGCTTGACTGGCTTCTGCCTGCGTGGCACCAGGTGGTGTGTAATCTGGCTGAAGGCTGGAAATCAGCCCGTCCCTGTTAATAAGCGGGGCACCCTTCCATAGTTCTGAACTTGCTTACTGGAGGGTGGCCATCCTAGGCCATTGTTTTGTTTTCTGCTTGTTTTTCCCACAACCTTTGTTGGTGTAACCCAATACAGTCATGCGTTAAAACAAACCATGACGCCTGCACTTGATATGGTGTTAACAGACTGCAACAGAGCAGCTTCAAAATCATCACAGACGTAGGAAAGAGCACTTGAGAGATCAGCCAGCAACAGTTTTAAACAAAATACCTTTCCCAGCATTATGTGTAATGTTTCAAAAGACAAGAAGACAAGAGAAGAGGAAAAAACCTTTCCTAGCACCACACGTGTAAGCAGCATCTCTTTGCGTCCTGAAAGCTTCCCTTTTCCCACACTGACAGCAGACGTGCTCCTGACAATAACCATCCTGTTGCTTCATTTGCAGGAAAACAAGAGGAGGCTGGAGCTGTCGCACGGTATTTGCGGACATGAACCACACCAACCTAACTGGGCAACACAGCCTTTTAAAACTAGAAACTTTCATTGCTTGGAATACGTCACTTGTTTTGTCACATATGTCACAAAGCCATTAAAATGAGTAGCCCAACTACTATCAAAGAACAGCTTCTAATTACGTGCCATAATCAGTAGTTGCTGTTTATCCACAGACAAAGCCTTGATTCACGGGTGATAAACGACGTGTTTGTGAAGATGATGCTAGGGACTGTATGGCAGCACTTAGTCACACACCTGATACTCAATGGATATGCCACCACTAAGCATCTTTACGTTAAGTCTGGGTACCTTTCTAAATGGCCACTTATGCTCAAAAAGCAATGACAGGCGTAAAAATCCGTGGAGGGAGGTGATTTGGACTTAAATTCAGAGCAGATAATTCTGTCAAGGAAACATGAAAACTAGCAGAAGCAGACTATTAAATTTATACTGTGCTGGATTCACTGCCACCACTTTTAACGACAGGCTTTATCCTTCACGTAACCAAATGTATGCTAATCTCTTCAGGATTTCAAGCCAGAACCAGAGAAACTCACGATTTCCAACACGTCAAAACTTACTCCACAATACTGTGCTTTAATGCCCTTTTTTATTTTCATCTTTATTTTTACTCCCCCATGAAAGACAATTTTAGCCTACTACAGTAAATACTGTAGGGTATTTACTGTGGACATCAAAGCGCTGGCAGTAGTTCCATTTCATTGTAAAAGGCCAAGATAACAAATACAGATTTATTATTAAATGTCCCACCTTTCACACTATGCAAATTCACCCAGCCTGCAGCCTACTTTTGGCAGTCCTCTTTCCCAAGGGCCCTTTAGGAAGAGGCTATCAGCCAGATTAATTATTTTAACAATAGCAGCCTTTTCCTAGTGCCATTTTTTCTGTCACCATTATATGACATAAAGCAGGGGGGAGGCAGAATGAATTTATCCAGCCTGTAATATATCTCAGTCCAAAGATTCCCAGAAGCACTAGATTCAACGTGCAAGTACAAAGCCGTCGGCCTCATGTCACTAGTTACAGGGGACAAGAGAGAGCATCGTGCGTGCCTGCTTCTGGAAGGGGCCGCGTGGTCCATCTGGCTGGCAAGGTTGACCACCGCAAGAAGACAGATAGGGACAGCTGTTAAGAATCCAGAACCAAAATAACCTGCTCCCGCCTGCCGTCATTCCTTACGATACATTAGCTTTCAAATGGAAAATGTGGCAACTCATAAATCCTTTGATGTTCAATAACTTACGTATGGTTCATTAACTGGTCCTGCTCTCTCGACGGGTAATTGACAGTATCGTATTTGTAGCGGCACGTGATCTTGGTGCGGCACACAGTGAAGGGACGCATACCGACCTTGCCATGCGTCTCACATGGGAGCCCTGACCCTCCAGGACCGAGCAATGTGCCGGACAGCACTGCCTTCTCTGCGTCCTCTCTGGGCAGACAGGACAGCCTTGGGCCAGCGAGCCCACCCAGGAACTGACTGGCCCAGCATTCGTGTAGCTCCTGCGCAGCTGGGGAAGCTGCTCTGCTGCTGCTGCTGTGCTTCAGGGTGTGAAGAGGAATCCTTAGGGATCCCTAACACCTGCTATAGACACAGCTGTAAACTGCATGTGTTTACTGGGGAAAAGAAAGTAAGTATGGGCTGTGTTTATAAAAATGTAAACCTTAGCGACTTCCCTACTCTGAGACAACACCTGAAGTCAGCAGCCTGTAACGGGTAGGACAAAACAAAACCAAGGATCTCCTAAGTCCTCATTTTATATTATTTTATTTTATTTTTTACAATTCGGAGCCACTGACCTGCGTGGAAGGAGAAGGAATCATTCCTCTGCCAACCTGAGCCACCCTGGGTGTTAGGGCCCGCCCTTCGCTGGGGTGCCCACAGCCCCACGGCTCCTTGTTCCACATTCAGTCTTTTTTGTAGATACTGGTCCCAAAGATGCAAAACAATGCAGGCACTAGAGATCAGTTCATGTGAACAGGCTGTACTGTATGCTTTATTTAACAGAAAACATAAAGCAGTTGGCACTTTGCAGCCTACTCTGTAATGTTTACAAAAGATAATAACCCCAAAGAAACGCCAACAGGAACTTAGCACAAGTTAAACAAATCACCTTCAAAGTAGCACTCTGACATAATGGTGTCAAAATACATTTCCTTTCCCACTGGAACAATCCTATTATTTCGTAGCGGCAAATGGAGGGGAGAAAAGCAGGTTTAAACCCATGGGAATACGGCAAATTTACAGGGAGACCAGAGCAGCTGGTGAGCTCACGGAACTAGTTGGGGCGAGGTTGGGTTTCGTCAGGGAAGAACTTCTGAAGGCAAGGGGTGTTTGACAGAGAAAAGACTACAGGATTACCCCAGAGGGTCTTCACCCATGTCAACATAAATCTGTGTAAAGACAATGGCAGCTTCATGACTCCGACAGGTGCCAGATTATAATCCCTCCCACAAAATCAAAAAATCTGATGCCTCTATGATCTGCCCCTCCTCGATACTAACAGACAAGCAAATAAGACTGAGTAAAAGAATGTTCTGCTGCATTTAGTCTCCCTGAACTGATATACGATGCTAGTATTATTTGAGCGTAGCACAATAGAGAGGGCATATATGAAACATGGAAATGACAATCAGATGGGGCTCCTCCAAGCTGAAGGAGAAAAGAAATTTGAGAGATAAGACTGACCTCAAATTTAGCCTGCCATCTTGTGCAGATTTTGTATGTTTATCAGGTATCAGTTTATTAATTTGGCAGAGACTGCCTATTAAGATGCAAGGGGTTAAGCGTCTTTCGTACACAAACTAACACACATCCTCACAGGCAAATGGGAACATCTGATTAGGAGAGGGACCTGGCTAAGCTCCGGCAGTCAGGAGAGCTTAACCATCCCATGACACGACCTAGATTTCCAAGTCAATGCTTTATTTATTTCACTGCCTTATTTCCTCAAAGAGGCAATGCTTACGGAGCAAAGACAAACACTTAAAGGAAAAAAGATGTCAAATGTCTCTTTCACAAATTGAAATCAAGGGCCACTTCCCCCTGCACTTATGGGAACCACTTGGCCGGTCTCTCCCCACCTCTCCCTCTGGTGTGAACAGTACAGGTGCCGGCTGGACACCACAGCATGTCCATAGACTTCATGCCAGTTGTGGCTGGGTTGGAGAAGTGAGTGGCTCAATCTATAAATACTTTCATGGAGAAACTCAGGAATCAAAGGAATTTAAGAAGTCCTTCAATAGGATTTTAGGACAAAGCTTATGAAACCAGGAGGTCCAGGACCTATTAAATCACTCCCAGTTCTACCTTCCTGTGCAAGCAAGCACAGGCCAAGTGCAACGAATCCTCAAGTGACCACGAGTATGTCTAATACTGCCAGTAAGAAGAAATGGGCTCTGTCAGGGACATTAATATCACTTATTACAGAAGTCCAGCACAGGATGCGTAAACTTAAAGCAGGCGGGAAAAGCTCAAGATGTCCTTGGCTATCTGTACATTAGCAAGCAGTGAGGATGCCAGGAGCAGATCTGTAGTGCAGAGACCCTGTTGGTGCTGAAAACCTGATGTTTGATTCTTATGTATCTCAGGGGTGAGGAGGGGGGCTGCTTTAGCGCGGCGATGAACACCCACTAATGGTGGGAGCACATTAGGTATGCACTTGGAGCACAACTCCTGATTTAGTTTCATCCAGTTTGGGTATGCCAAGCCTGCTCTGCAATGTGAAACTGGGGAGATTTGCTTGAAAGCACACTCCTAAAGCACTAACTAGAGTGCACAAACCTTCTGGTGGCATGAAAGGAGCTAGCGAAGCATACCTGTGCGGCGCAGGCTGCTGACTGCAGAAATAATGCAGTCGGACATACAATGGGTGCACTCTGGAGAACAAAAGAACGAGCGGTGAACCAAGGTACGGATAAAAAGCCAAACAATATTCAACACTGAGAAGGTGCCTTAGCCAAGAACCAGTGACACCTGATACCCAGAGTTACAAGTTCCCTTACCCAGGCATAAAAGAAACGCGTGCCAGCTAGAAAAAATACCCTGTCGTGAGTGTTAACATTTAAAGGTGACTGTGGCAGCATCAGTCTACATGCACACGCTGTCGTGGTCATGCTGGTTCACATATATGAACAAACAAATGCATGAATACATGCGTAAAGTAAAAGACTCCCCTGAACAACTGAAAGCAAGTTATGCCGTCAGCTGAATGTGCTGAATTATCTGAAGTGCTGCTTATGTTGAAGAATGTCTCTCAAATCTCAATAGACTCAATAACTAGCCAGAGATATAGTTGCCACACAGCTAGGAAGATTATTCAAAACTAAGGTGAACTTACAAATATCCCCAAAATTTAAGGAGGAAAAAAACCTGGTACTTGGATTTACATGTCTGGAACAAAGCGGCACCGAGTCTCCTGTATTACAAAAGTTATTGCAAAACTTCAGGCCAGTTACTAAGACAAAACTCCAATAATAAATTTGTACTGTAGAACCATTGAAGGTCAAGGCGTGCAGGAATCACTTTATCGCTTTGTATTTGCAGTTTACCTGAGGAAATCAGAGGCAATTGCAAGCGGGGATGGTGAGGGAGTGGAAGGGGAGGATGAAGGTCAACGGCACTATCAGCTCTTCACGCTCCTAAGAGAAGGTCTGGGAGCTGGAAACCTCAATGCAGACACTTCTGACATCCCAGCCGAAGCCTGGCCGACATGGGGCTGCTGCGCACAGCGGGCTCAGACATGTCTATTCATGGCTAATAATGATCGTGACCTGAATACACAATATTGATTTTCCTCTTCCGTTTGCTAAAACTTCTAGCTCTTGGATAGCTCTGTTTTTATTGAGGGTTCCTGAGAGTTCCTGAAGCTGAACTGGCTGATTCCTAAGAATGCCATACAGGGATGCGGGCACCTTACTTCCCTCTAGAAGCATCTCAGCTCAATAAGTAGGCTGGCACCTTTCATTTCCTTCTGGTCCCAAACAATACATCTGCAGGCCTGCTCTGAAGCACACCAGGCTTTCTTCCTTCCCAAAGAAAAAGAAGAGTGATTTGTGAAATTCCTTGGGGGAAAAAAAAAAAAGCTATAATTACCAACCATTAGTCGCACACCCTCGTGCCACACAAGGCTGAACGCTAACATTTCTTAACGAGTTTCCTAAGCCTTTTTTTGCTTGGTAAAAATATCTTGCAAGGGTGGAAAAAAACCCTCCACAACATAAGCAGCATGGAGTCCTTTTGCTGCATAATACATTTCTTATTTTGGTAATAATGAAAGGAAAGTTGGGTGCTTTCTAAAGCAGTTTGTTCCAGATTGCTAGCTCCCACTGTACAAAAATAATGACCCCTTCCCCACCCCATCAAAACAGTAGCACGCAATCCCGGCGGCACAATATCCCATTGTAGTGCTCTGAATGCCGTATTGGCAGAGGAGCTGGTGTGAAGGAGGGAGCACAATCGCCTCTTTGCCCTCCTACTGCTGCCAGTGCCAGCTCAGGGGAACATGACTCACAGCCGCTGCCAACATGTTGATGTGAGGGAACGAAGAAAGAGGCCACGCTAAGATAAATGCATGGACAAATGCCACGCTCTGGCCTCGCCTCCTTTTAGCTACTGGAGGAACTTGCGATAGGAAGTCCCTTCCGATGGAGATAAACTGTGTTGCGGTTTAACCCCAGCCGACAGCTAAGCGCCCCCCAGCCGCTCGCTCAGTCCTCTTTGGTGGGATAGGGGAGAGAACCGGAAGGGTGGAAGTGAGAAAACTCGTGAGTTGAGATAAAGACGGTTTAACAGGTGAAGCAAAAGCTGCCCGTGCAAGCAAAGCGAAAAAAGGAATTCATTCACTGCTTCCCAGCGGCAGGCAGGTGTGCAGCCATCTCCAGGAAAGCAGGGCTGCATCACATGTAACGCTTACTCCGGAAAACAAACGCCATCACTCCAAATGTTCTCTTCCCCCCCCACCCCTTCCTTCTTCTTCCCCCAGCTTTATATGCTGAGCATGATGCCACATGGTAGGGAATATCCCTGGGGTCAGCTGGGTCCAGCTGTCCTGTCTGTGTCCCCTCCCAGCTTCTTGTGCGCCCCCAGCTTCCTCGCTGGTGGAGTGGGGTGAGGAGCAGAAAAAGCCTTGGCCCTGTGTAAGCCCTGCTCGGCAATAACGAAAACATCCCTGTGTTATCAACACTGTTTTCAGCACAAATCCAAAACATAGTCCCCTACTAGCTACTGTGAAGAGAATTAACTCTGTCCCAGCCAAAACCAGCACAAACTGCAGGCACACACTGCTGAGCAGGGCAGCCCACTCCAGCAGCACTGCGTTCTCTGTTTAGAGGCACACCTGGGCTAACTGACAAATCCCCTTTTTCTTATGATCCCGGAGTATAAAACAGAATCTCTTTTAGCATGCACATACTTGCACGCAGGGAAAAGCTCAGTATTTTTAACCTGTATTTCATTTCTCCCTGCTTCTCTGCCTCCTACCACACCCTCCCGTGCCCGGCCCTCCTGCCTTTACGGGATGAGTAGATGGATGGGTTTAAAAGTCTCCCACAATCCACATTCAGCAACTGTGATGCCACCTTGAAGATTCATAAATAGGCTGAAGCTACCTTGCAAAAACAGAGTGCACGCTGTACAGGAATGGAGGCACATAGCAACCCAAAGCAAAATTATATACTGTCAAATACATACACTCAATATACTCAAATCCTGTTCCATGCATAGCATCCTATCACCGAGGATACTAAAAAAGCAACCTCCACGTTCAGGTTACTCATTTAAAGTAAAGCAAATGAACCGACAACTGGCATTTGTATTTCTAAATGCCTCAGCCACTTCCAAGGCTTCCCATCTAGGACGATGTGCCTGGCAAGTCCCTGGGATGGCAAAGGCAGAATCCCATTGCTAGGAGAGTCTCACGGCACAACTTTCCAGGTGAAGGCAAGAGAAAATACCTAGGCTGAGTGGTGCACAGCGTGCTGCAGGACTTGCAGGTGGCCCATCACGTTCCTCCTTGGACCGCAGCCCGGTGACTACTGCAGCTGCTGCTCCCTGTGACTCCTACTTGCTGTCCTTGCATGCAAAGCCCAAGCTGGTATTTCACCATCCTTTTTTCGTTTCCCATGGCTCTGCTGATACCACACGGTTTTCCCACAAGCCGGCGACGGCGAGGCTCTTAGCCGATCGCTTTCTGTGGGACTTGGTTGAAGGTTCTGTTTTGTTTATGGCTCTTTTCAATTTAGCCACATAATTACGTCCATTTGCAGTGCAGAAATGAACTCCAAGAATCAAGTGACTCACATTCATTAAGGCTGTTTGTACAGAATTTGACAATGTTGTACTCCATCCGGAAAGGACTCTGTGTCCATGTTTGCAGCAAGGCTGGATGGACTCACGACAATGATGAGCTAAGCGTGTGAACAGAGACGTACCCACCTCTGCCTCCACCACGTAAGCGGGAGCACGCAGAAGGCTGGCGATGAGAAACCAGTAGTTTCCTTAGGTACCACAGGAAAATCTTTCTTGGCTCACCACAGAATTGTAACCATATTTAAAAAAAAGAGGTGGTGGTGGGTTTTGTTGGCTTGTGAGTTTGTTTATAAATTAGGAGGATGTTGTATTTTGCAGGATAATGGAGATCATCTGATACCCATAAAAACTGTGGTGCAACATTAAACAGGTTTTGTACCTGACAAAAAGCACGTTGGAATTTTCCTGGAATTCTTTTTAGAAACTACTGGGAGGTTTTCATTCTGAAAGAGCTATGCCAATTCATTCCCATAGCCTTGCATCCAACAGCACAATTTCGACTATTTAAGTCGGATCCAGGATGACACAGTACATAGTTTTAAAG
This sequence comes from Steatornis caripensis, assembly GCA_013398225.1. Classification (NCBI taxonomy): domain Eukaryota; kingdom Metazoa; phylum Chordata; class Aves; order Caprimulgiformes; family Steatornithidae; genus Steatornis; species Steatornis caripensis. The sequence continues at coordinate 137,187 of VZSC01013081.1, forward strand.
TTGTCAGTACGTACAACACAAGCACACTTCTGGAGGCAAAGCGGTGGGCACAGGTAACGCAGGCGAGGCAATGACACAAAAAAGGAAACTGAAATGCTGGCGTGAACTTTACCCGCAGTCACGGAATCCAACGTCACATTCCCCCGAACCACAGGCTTTTGCCAGTACACCAACTAAAGAGCAATTATACGTACGCAGAAACTCCCACCTTAGGCACAGTGTGAAAGCTGGGCTTAAAAAAAAATAAACACATGCGCTTATAACTTAGCACATCTTTACATTTATTTTGGAATATTTGCCCATTAAAAGCTACATAGCTGACTCTGAGATACCTCATGGAAATTTTAATACTGTTCTTCAAGAATTAGGTCAGAATCTGATGTTTTGACCTCTGTGCACTACTGCTGAGCGGTATGAGCAAAAGTCAGTATAACCTGAGGCTTTCATGATAGGGTCAGCACCTCTTTACTGTAAAATATTCCAGCTGAGCCCAAGGGAATTCAAGCTATTAGTGGATATTCCTTCTCTCACACAAACTGTCTCCTCTCCCACTGACAACAACATGTAACATTTCCATCAGCAAAAAACATTCCCCAATTTAAAGAGATGATGTCCTTCTCACTTACAATCAGCAAGTGTCATCTTTGAGATGGCATCTTGTCCTCTGGCAAACACAGCAACTGTTTCTGTATTGAAGAGGCAAGTAAAATCTGTATCTAGCACTAACTTTAGTTAGAAAAGTGTTTTGGCTTTAGAAAAAAAAAAAAAGGATCTCATTCTCAAAATCACCCAAGTAACACTAAAGCTACGTCCTGCAGACTCTCAATAGCAACTACATCTTTAGGAGATGACACAATCATAAAATTGTTGAAGAGGCAGAAAGGAACAGAAAGATTTCACAGATTGAATGTGGCTATTTGCAATTTTTCATAACACATGTGAAAAAGCGATAGCGACTGCACAGTACTATGCACAGACCATTTTCCAAAAAATCAAAAAATCTCAACGGAATATGAACACTGATTTTGCTACATGAAATGAAAGCCAGTTGCGCTGGCGTGAGCTCGGGACCTAGTTATATTTCAACTAATAGGTACTGCTAGACTGAGGGAGGGCTGACAGCTTTCCTGTCCCAAAACTTTTGGGACCACCAAGTTCATATATTCAAGTTAAATGTGTCTTACAAGGCTACACTGAAAAGTGCGGTGTTCTCTGCTCGTTTTCCCATCTGCCAGAGAGCAGGATAGCAAATTGGACATAAAGCTACACCACCGATAACCATCACCTCACTTTATTCATTTCTCCCCAAAAGACTAATTTTGTTTGGTTTTCCAAAATCTTGATTTATTACTTCCAGCATTCCAGATGGGAATTAATTGGGAGAAAAGGCAAAAGCTGCCCAAACAGAAGCCTGACACAAGAGCTACTGCCTGAAAAGCAAAGCCAGACTGAGAGCTGGAAAAGGTCACGTCTTTTTATTTCCGCAGGCAATTAACCATCAGAGTCACTTACTCGGGGATTCGATCCATTCTTCAAGTAGAAAGACCAAATAACTTGCTTAATTTAATATTGATAGGCAAATTTGCTACTGAGTTAATGCAGCTTGAAACTAATTTTCAAATACCTTACGCATCTCAACTGCGAATTTGGCTCAGGATGAATTTCCACAGCTCCTCCTGGGCAGGNCTATTACTTCCAGCAGTCCAGATGGGAATTAATTGGGAGAAAACGCAAAAGCTGCCCAAACAGAAGCCTGACACAAGAGCTACTGCCTGAAAAGCAAAGCCAGACTGAGAGCTGGAAAAGGTCACGTCTTTTTATTTCCGCAGGCAATTAACCATCTGAGTCACTTACTCGGGGATTCGATCCATTCTTCAAGTAGAAAGACCAAATAACTTGCTTAATTTAATATTGATAGGCAAATTTGCTACTGAGTTAATGCAGCTTGAAACTAATTTTCAAATACCTTACGCATCTCAACTGCGAATTTGGCTCAGGATGAATTTCCACAGCTCCTCCCGGGCAGGACACTAGAGCGACCAGGCTCCTCGTCTGTACGCACGCACCACCCAGGTGTTCGCAAGAGCTGAACGCCTTGTCATGCCACAAAACCAGGGCTGACCTGGTGAACCAGAACCAACGTGTTCAATAGCACTGTGGAGAAAGACGGCTCTCCCGGGACAGGAAAGCAGACATTACAACTGGATGGCACGAACCTCCTAGGGCATAAAGCTCAATAATGTATTTCAGAGGGTAAAAATTGTCAATACCTTTTCTTTCTCCTCCACGCTTCTGTTTACAAAACTACTGGGAAATGGATTTTTTTATGTCCTCTTCTCACAAAACCCATGGTGTATGACGAAGTGATACTACTAAACCATTAGAAGAAATGTGAAGTATTACATAGTCACAAACAGCACTGAGTCACAAAGCGCTAGTATTTCTCAAATATCCCTTCCAGCAACGTGCAACATAAAAAATTAAAAATAAAATTTAAAACCCCCCAGAATTTTCACTGCTAGCAGCTGCAGCTCAGCTCACCAATCTGAGTTAAGTGTATTGAATTCAGTGTTGCTCCTAGTAGTTTGGAGACAGCTATCAGAAAAAGCAGAGGGACTAGAGGAGAAAAGGAGCAAACAGCTACGCGAGGCACATCTTGTTGCTCGTGACAGTAACGTCACCAGCTCCAACCACTTCATGTAGCCAGACGATTTTGTGTTATTGCATGAAGATCACTTACTATGTAGACGTATAACAGACAAAAAAAGGATGTCACGAATAAAGGCGATCTACATACACATTTATTTTAAAAATAAAAGAAAGCCTCAGTTTCTCTGTTTTCAGAAAACATCTTATTGAAGTAGTACCATAAGCTTCACAAAAATGATGCAAAGACAAATAAAGCTCTTCTTTCTCTTGCCATCCGTGAAACACAGGAAAAATCGCTAGGGGAAAACCCCCAAACATTTAGCAAATTTTCAGCTCCCACAGAACGCACTACCGCTTTTAAGTTCTGAAAGAAAGCCAACCAATTCACTTAGTATTTTCTAGTAATAGGCATTTACCCTCGTCAGCTATGCCAGCCTTTTGTTTAGCACAGAACTATTGCCTGTATGTCCTGAAAACTGAGCCTGTCGTACAGATATTTTTTTTTTAAGCAAATGCCCACACCCATTTAATAAATGCAAGCATCTCAGAGATAATCATAACCTTGCAAGGAGCAATCAGACACAGGAACGTGGTCATTTTATGGAGCACTGAATCAAACGCACTCGCGTCCAGATTCTCCTCCCTTCCCTCCGCCAACAGCACCTTGACATCGCTGAAATACATACGGAGCGAAACACAATCGGCTCAAATATGGGCATCAACATTTCACCCAGACGCCAACAATTTCATATAGCACAGCAGTTTCACAGATAGAGGTAAAGAATTTATACGGCACGTCCACAGCTAGCTGAAAGCCACGGGAGCCTTAAAGCAGCAGGTTAGTTTTACACCTGATCTTGAAACAGGAAAGATTACTTGAACACGAAGGCACAAAGACCCCTGCCGTGACGCAGATGGATGACAACTTGAATGCAGCTAGTCATATTAAGCATGTGACAATACATATAAACACACACATGTATTTGCATATTTATTTTTTTTAATACCGGGATAAAATACTGTCTGGAATATGAAGATAATATAAAGATGAGACTGCAACCGAGGTCACCTATTAATATTTTGGAGATGTCTATCGAAGTACAAGCAAATACTTCTGGCTCAGTGGAAAGCACCGATGGCGCCTCTCAATTATGCAGCCGTTACCAAGCACGTTTTACTTTTAACTTTACTTTTGTCGGAGCTCTGGTACAGCACATTTTATGGAATGGTGAAAACAATTTTCTACACCAAAATAACAAAAAGAACAACGACCAAATAGAAACTCAGCACCAGCTACCAAGTTGTCCTCTATGCTGAATATAGCTGGAGTTTTCTCCTTCCTTCTTCACACGGACACATTATTCCCTAGGTTTCTTAACCAGAGGGAAGAAAACATTTTCTTCTGCGCTATTTCATACTTTGTCATCTATTTTCAAGCACTCCTTGATGTTCTCAGGTAGCTCAAGCTAACAGAGTTTAGGGCCAGTAATGTCTTAACTACATGATGCGAAATGGTTTTGACAAGCTCTACTATAATTACGTTTAAATGTTTTGTTCTAATGCTTGTGTTTGCCGAAGCCTTTGATGGGAGATTAAATTACCTTCACCCTAAAATCCTATAATAAATAAAACAAAACAGAAATGTAGTGTCAATTTGTGTCCAAACCTGCTTACAAAAGAGAATTAGCTCAGGCCTTTGCCCAGCCAAGCACTTAATCATGTGCATAATTTTTCTTACGTCAGTATACCCACTGATGTCAACGAACAATTGAAGCTACGGTCGTCAAGTTATATACATGCCTGAGTGCCTTCCTGGATCAGGGCCTAAGGGAATTCACAACACATTGCGGTGATTCAGGACAGACAGTCCACGGAAAGTCTCTCGGGACAGATGTCAGGAGAAAGTTTAGCACACAGCCTGATGCTCCCTTACAGATAACAAGAAGTCTTGCATAACAAAACAGATGACAAGCTTGAATTACATTTGTAACACAAAAAACAGCCGTATGCTGGCCTGAGTCAATGAAGTACCATCCAAACTTCAGGCAATTAATTGATGATTAGAGTAGTGCCAGTTAATTAACGCAAACCATGACAGATACAAAAATTGTGTTCTTTATTGCATTTCTGCGTAACCAAATGTCACCTTATCATGTGTTAGGCAGTCCAGGGGAACACACTGACATCTCTAATTTCCAAACTAACTTGTGGCTTTCTAGCACGGTCTTGCTGCTTAGAGAAGAGCTCGCTTGGATAGCAGCAAAGATGTCTGGGGCATCTCAAGGTAGCAGGCTAATTTGTGCAAAGGACTTCCACGTTACTGGGCACTTGCCTGCAGAAAAACGTGCCTTCTGTTGGCTCTCGAAGGCTACATGTGCTGCTCAGCGAGCAAACTTTGTGAAAAACACCAGAGAGATTGCATCTTGAATCTGGAGACGAGGAAACCAGGATGACTTGGGAGACTTTTCATGAACGCTTTCATGAAAAGCTTTCACGCTGGCAAAGTTTTGGTTTTACGTAGCAGAGACCAGACTGAGAGCTTCTGCAAAGGAAAGACTTTTTTACCTGTGTTACGGAGTTGAAAGCAGGCGTAGGCAGCCGGAGAAAAGGATTTAATTATCGCTTCGTCAACCATATCCTGTCCACAGCGAGCGCTGCCTACTTTGATGACTGCAGTTGCTGCCACTTGTTCTCTCCCAGCAAACAGGAGGGGAGATAAGGTGTGTTTGGATTCTTTTTGCTGGAGAGGATATTGTTTTTCTTCTCCTCATTGTATAAACTCCAGCTCTGTTACATCTCTTGGTCGTTACCGAGCCAAGTGAAAAACAAAATAAATATTTCCTGCTTTCTGTCTGTGTAAGTCAGTGATTGCAATGCTGAAATAATTTGTATTGTTCTTCTCTGAATTTCCTTTAATTTGCAGCATATAGTGTGTATATGCATACGTACTATATATGTATTTATACATTATATATACTATTTACATGTATACTTTGCAATACTGTGCACGCAGCCTCTAGATTTTTCTCAGAATTACTTCTTCCCGACACCTTTTTTAAACAATAAATTTTAATAGTAAGTCATCGTGACTAGGGCGAAGAACAAGTGACAACTTTAATTCCAGAGGCGTGTTTAAACTCATCCCGATACCACTAGTTTTTTATGCTGACCAGTACCAAAACTTCTACCTACACGAGAAACTGGTGGGTTTTCTCCAGGTCTAAATATCTTCTTCTGTGCTTAGCTTCTGCAGAACAAACATACGAAAGTTTTGTGTAACTGTTTGCAAATGCCAGTCCGTGCTTCGAAGATAAAGCACGAGAAATATTCTGCTCGGGATGCAGCTCCATCCGTCTTGTACGGCTATTCTCAGCTTGATAAGAGCAGCAGCTTCAAACCTTCGGGAGACCAGCAGAATGATAACAAACACTTCGCAAGCTTCATGCTTAATAAAATAAAGCCAAAGCATCACAATGCACAGCACGGTCCGTGCAGAACCAACACTTTAGTCTTTTTGTGCCAGTGGTTTCTTCTTCATACATAGTAATACTGCATTAGACAAAAAATAAAAATACACACACACACACATATATATATATATATATATATATACACATATACATACACATGGTGGGTCACTAAAGCATCAGACACAGACAGACATCCTGACAGCTGAAACTGGTGCTTTTGTTGACATTCAAAGGCATTTGATTTTTCTTTTTTATTTCCTCCCTTAGGAAAGTTTTCCAGAAAGGACGAATTTAAGAAAAGATTACTATAGTAAGAACTGAACTTCATGATCCTTCAACAAGCAATTGCCATATATATTTAGTCCAGGAGTTCCCTTTTTATCACTTTTCTGTTTGGTTTTAAACTCCTTCATTTCTTCATATACTTCATCAGTAACAGTTCACAAATATTAGGTATTTCCTGGTGAGGTTGAGCAGGAAGGAGCATAGACATTTTTCACAACAGCCTGGATTTGCACATTTTATCATCCTGCTGTGAAAACTTCTGGTGAATTTTTGATTCTGTGGCTGTTTCGGCCCTCTTTCTAAACAGACTGCTTACCTTTGAAGTTCAACTCTAATTACTTTTAACTGATTAATTGTCAGCTAGCCACATATCAAGCATCCTATAAATGCCCTGACTATTTACAAAGCCAGACGAAAGAAAGATCTCCGTGCTGCCTGTCCAACACTATTCCCCAGCGGAGCACAAACCAGCTCTTCTGCTGCGGGTTAATCCTACACCATCTAACGACAAAGAAAAGGCTTACAGGGATCAGAGGGTTTGAAGTTAGTCTGTAAGACAGTAACCAAAATTCACTTTCCCTCTCTTCCACTAGCACCGTCAGAGCAAACCTGCGTGTCAAAGCAAAACCAGCAGAGGAACGGCACTCAGAAGACGGTCCTCACTGTTTAAAAAGCTGCTTGTATTAATTTTCACGTGGAACTGACATAGCTGTAGACGTTTTTCCCCCTGTAGGCCCTTATTAAAAAAAGACACATTTTAAGTTGTTTTACAAAGACAAGATTCTTAAATAAACCTCGCGAGGCCAAACGGGGTACTTAGCTAAATGGCTAAATATGCAAAACACTGGAGAAACAGCAGTTCCCACGGATGGTTTGTTCTTAATTCGTAACATTAATCCTAGAATAATAGATCTGAGATGTAAAATGTCCATAATCTTTACATTCTGCTCAGTTTCAAAAACGTAAACTCCAGACAAGTAATTCTGATGCTTTTAAAACCGTATCGTAAGTTCCTAAAATGTGAAGCATTTTCTAATGTGAAGCATCTAAACTTAAAAACTGAGACTGTAACTGCCTAACTAAAATTCACACATATATTTAAGGACGCAACATTTCACAGCGCTAAAATAAAATGTTTCATAATTATCTGCTGTAGATCAGATAAGATGCCTCATGCATTTGCGCTTTGCATCAAAGAGCCAGAAAAAGACCCCAAAGAGGTTTACGGACGGCAGATAAGCACTTCTATAGCGGTATGGATCCTACAGAAAAGGCGCCTGTCGAGTCACAAGATGCATAACCTCAAATCTGTCAGCTATGGAAGAAAAGATATTATTTACATGGTTAAACTTCAACTTTGTAACATGTATACAAGCATTGTCATTGGTGGAGCCGGAATCACCTGAAGGCTGTTAGGTGTTACCATGCTTTTAATGATTTTTTTTTTTTCCATGCCAAAGAGCCTGTGTTAGACTAGCGGAAGCCAAAAAGAGAAACGATCCATCCTCCGCCACACCTCCAAAATTATAGTAAATAAGGAATCCAACATTTCCTTATCTTAATTTAATCAGAAAGTTGAAAGTTAAACATGCTCTAAAATGTACAATAAAAAATAGGGAAAGTAAACGCAAATCTCAAGTGTCTGGTTTTTGCCTCAACCTGGTCAGAGGGTGACGTAAATGAAATTATTTAGATCGTGCCAATTTAAAGGCAAGCGAAAGCTTGGTATTACTAATTGCTTGCACTGCAGCAGGTGTCTCTGCTCTTTGCAGGAACCTCATGCAGTTGCTTTTAAATGTTAGGCCACACCATCATCAAACAAACCTACCGCTGCATTTGCCATCTGTACGTCTGGTGGAACCATCTCAGCGGGATTTCTAGTGCATGCTAGCAGGGCTACTGCTCGGTCAGGAAAGGCAGAGGAAGAACACGTCTCCTTTGCCAGTGCCAACATAGTAAGACCCAGGCATCGCAACATAATACTTTCTATTCCTTGAATTCAAGGTTAAGGGGCATTTCAAGGGGCACTCTGAAGAGACCGCAGTATTTTAACAAGATTTCCTGCACCACGGTACTGAATACACTGAGCACTTGCTGACAACCTATGGTCCTTGGCCAAAACTGTCAAGAAATGAACAGCGCCCGCGTTACTCCCACCTTTCACATTCTCAGGTTGACATACCAAGCGTGCCTAACTATGAAAGGTAAAAGCACTATGCAAAAATTTGCTTTTGAAGAGTCCTGCAAGGACAGAAAATCCAACCACCATTAAAAACAGAGGCCCAGAAAACGCACAAACAATTCTCCCCGTGCTCCACAGAGCTCGTTCTCAAGCACGCAACCTGAAAGAAGAGTTAAACATAAAACCAAATGTTTTTTGAGCACTTCTTTTTGTTTTCCAATACCCATTCAACTTCCAGACTCCTCTGCTGGTTAATGAGGCTGGTGAGGAGGGCGCTTCTTCAGACCAAGCCATGCGGGTTCTTCTTGTGCAGTTTACGATGTATAGGGTCACCGTGTGTTGGTGCCAGAAGTCAGGAGCGAACTAAAGACTATCCAGAAGGTATAAAACATATAAAACACACTCAGCCATTCTCACTTCTAAACAAAGACTTCCATTTTTTGTCTCTTCTCTCCAGACTCAAACATTTTACTCAGGAAATGACAGGACGCTACAAATAATTTGTTTCCAGTTCTTGAATTGGCTTGCCCTGAGGCTAATTATATTAATAGACTTCCCTGGGTTTAATTAGTATTTTGTCTAACCCCAGTTGATCGTTAAAATTTCGTTTAATCTGATCACTAAAGTACATATTTTAAGTTCAGTCCAGATGAAGGAATTGCAAGTGTACAATTATCACTGAGTGGATGAGCCACTAAATTTAACTAAGGCCAGGGCATTTTTCACTCCTAAATTTAATTTCAGTACCTCAGCTCCATTAGTGTGGATTGCAGAATCTTTCTCCTCATTTATCTGACAGCAACAATAAATCACAAGCTCCTATTTTGTTTATTGGAGACTCTAATTCTCAATTCCTGTCACTTGGCAGTCGCAAGTGTCTCTTCCCTACCCCAAAACTCAAGTCTCTGCCTATCTTTGAGCCTCGCTGGTAGGTAACAGCAGACACCTCGATGCAGACGTAGCTTCATGCTAACAGTAAGTTACTTTGTCAATAAAGCCATTTCACCAACGGAAATAAACTTCTGCCAGTAAAAGAGCTGTTTTGCTTCTATGATTGTATTTGTAATAGGGTTTTCCCTACCAAAGACTTTCTAGCAAAACTTCTACAAGTGCATCGGACTCGAAGTAGCTGAACCGCCCATACGGTTTCTGACAAGCCGTGCTTTCAGGCGACTTACTGGGCTGATAGCTATGGAGGCTGGAGGCGGAATTTTTACAAGCCCAGAGCTCTCCGCTAACGTAACTCCACGGCTCCTTTACCATGTCCGCAGGGACCTACTAACTCCTTTTGGGAGAAGTGTTACATGCGGGTATGAGCACATACACTTCCCCGTTTATATGAAATGCAGCTACGTGTGGAGACTTACTGTGGAGTCATACGCCCCACAATTCCCAGCACGTGGGAGTAACGGTATGGCAAGAAGCAACACTGTAGTTAAAACAAAGTCCTGAAAACACGGCAAACAGAGATTAAACCAATTCTTTTGGAGGAAATGACAGCATAAGCATATACACACATTCAGTCAAAACAACAGGAAAAACAGCCTAAATTTTCTGTATATATTAAAATCAAAATCAAGCAACAAACCCAACTGCATCGGCACTATTTTATAACATAATCCTATATTTTACATAGGCCTAGATAAAGCCCCACAAATGTGCTTGCTATACAGAGCTGAAAATATTTTTAGAATACAACTGCACAAGTCCCAGAAGGTTGTAGGCACACTTATATAAACATAAATTCACAGGAGAGAGATGGGGTTGGACTAGGTGATCTCTAGAGGTCCCTTCCTACCGTTCTGTGATTCTGTGTGATTTCCTCCTTCCATCAGCTCACACGTACAAGGCTATAAAGGAGCGTAGCATCAGAGATGCTTTGGGTAGACCCTCTCCACCAGACGAATTTGGCTATCATGACATAAACCAGACACAGGTAATCCTGTCGTTGGCTACACCCAGAGAATCGTATTAGCTTCCACTGTCTCCTTGAGACGTGCAGCTCTGTTAGACCAGATCCTCGTTTCAACAGGAACCCTTCAAAGTTAACAGCGTTGTGGCTACTCTCAGGAAACGGGCTTTGTATACTGCCTGTATACGTACAATTACCTCGCAGGTGCCCAAGCGCACACAAGGACCTTTTACCTCCTGAAGATGAGTAATTACATCCATCACATCTAATAAAAGCCACTCACAACAAGCTGTGGAGTGGAGGTCATAACCGGAGCTTCCTTCTTCTTCCAGCAGACTTCTCCACCAAAAGCCATGTTTGATCCTTTCACTACAAACGTTGGTGATACCTCTACTCCCTGTGTAGTACAGTAACTTGTAGCTTTAACACTACAGCACCAGCTTCTCAATTTACCTACATGTTGCATTTATCAGCAGCTGTCACAGGACAAATTTCAAATCCTTAGACCTCTACCCCAATATAGACCCAAATAAAAAAAAAATCAGCGACTGGTGCATACAAGGCATTTATTGGAAAAGGTTGCAAGGTACTTGAGAACCAGGCTTTTCCTTGATTTCTCAATGAATTCTGATTTTGCCTAATACAGTAATTAGCCTATCAGGACTCAACTCCACGTGATTTGCAATCGCAGATATAAAATTAAAGCAGTACAATTTTCCGGCGGAAAATTTTCTAACCTGAAAGTGAAAATGCTTCTTGTAGATTAATGACGGTTCTTCATTGCTGACGCTGCTTCCAGTATCTTCTATTTAAGTTCTGTTATTAGAATTGTTCAATAATTATTCTCATGCGGTAGTAGCCATCTATTTCTATGCTACTACCTGTTATCTTCACTTCAAAAGAAATCCCAGTGCTGGATACAGAGCCTGAAACTGGATAACTTGTAGAACCATTACTTCCTGTCCTTACGTCTCGCTTCCTTACAATGCCTGAAATCCAGCTAACATCTCTGTGCTAAAAGGAACTTACTTGCAGCATCTCCGCTGCTTGTGACTATTAAGAGACTGATTTTGCATGATGCTGAGTGCTCCTGTCCACGTGCAGAACGACTTCGACTCCCACTTCTTCAGTTAGTTTAGATGGACACTTTATCCTGATGCTAGGTTAAATCTTGAATAATCGCTGCTAGGTACTAAATCTTCGTAAGTCACAATTTTTACAAGGCCTGGTTTACATATATTTGTGCTAGCAGTCTTTAGGTTAAACTGAGAACATATACAATCGAAGAAATTGTTTGTATTTCCAAGAGTTTGCTTTAATTGTACAATATTTTAATAATCTGCTTACAGCCAGTCTGGTTTCGTTTATCTGGAAGAAAGCAGCTTGCATGAGTAAGACAATTCGATTCCAAAAAAATACATTCCCTGTAGATGTCTCCAATACGTAGAATATTTTGGTCACCAATGTTTTTTAAAAGGGCTGTACTTCTCTTTCTACACTGAAGCCATAATACTGCTCCTTAGAGGAAAAGGTTATTTGATGTATGAGCACCTTTGGGTTTTAATCTTTTAAATATTTTGTTGCAGATCTGAATTCCTCTGGCCATTTTTGTTTGCATGAATCTTTCCCACCGAGTATTAGTCAGGCTCCGATTTCTGTTAAATATTTTTGATGAGCAGAAGTCTCATAGCTGGCATAGGGGTTCAGAAACAAAACTAAGCTGATTTGTAAGCATTCATGTTATCTAAAGTCTGTAGCTCAGTTGCTTATCTACGCTTCCATTATAAACTTCGGCTTGCTTCTAAATCTTAGGAAAGATCTTTTCATTAAACCACCAACCATTAAAATGAAAATTCAGTAAGGAAAAAACAGTGTTTTGAAATGAAATTAAAAAAAAAAAAAGAGGCTCTTGGTCAACCTATTAGTACTTTAAGGACTACATTTCTAGATACAGTTAAAGGCAATTAAACTCCAAAGATCCAGAACTGCACTCTGACAACAGACTGTGGCAGAAGAAAATTCAAGGATGAAATCAGAGTTGTGTCGAAACTGCTGATGTATTGCATGCCTTTTGCTTTTAAAACACACGAACGGTAACGACACTGAGAGAAATTACGCTGCTTGTGATTCAACAGCGCGTATGTGAGAGAAGAATCAAGCAGCTGCGTTCTCCATATTCTGTAATGGCTAATCAAAAGGGGAGAGCTGGTATTATTCCCAGAAGAAACCACTGTTTCATCCTCCTTCTCTCCCTGTAAATCAGATCTTCACGTGGAGTCCTTCAGACCCAACCACTTCTCGACAATTTCATCAGCTTTTCAGATTTCAGCACCAGGCAATTTCTATTCTTGCCAGGGAATATAACCTTACGACATGCCCCCTGTGCAGCCTACTCCATTGCTGTTATTTCCTGGACAATTAGCATCTGGTTGCTCATCCTTTCATGAGTAGAGAGCTCCTGTTTAATTAACAGCATCCTCAGTCGGAGATCACCCATTGATACAAAAAGGAAATGCCTCCATGGACATTTGAAGAGAGATGCATTCGCAGAAAGATCTCTCTACAATTGAGTACCTTGCCTGTAACTCTGTACCTGCAGCAGGGTATATTTACACACTGTTCAGTTTTTGAAACGTCTCCTAATTTGCTTCCAGGTACAGCCTCATCGTCTTGTTTTAAATATTGCAGCTCAACTCAAAAGCGTATTAAAAAGACATTGAGACATTCTGTAAAAAAGGAACATCTTCTCGACTGACAAGAAAGGGTGGCATTCACACAAATGCTCGAGTCAAGCTGCTTGAAGAAGAAGCTCGTTCCATACCGGTGCAGAGACCTCTGCAAAGGAACGGAGGTTCAAGACAGGCGATCAAATAAGCTGAAGGTGGAGAGGAAAACAAATACAAGTGTTGCGTGCGGCACCTTTACAGGCTGATGATTTCAACAGTTTTCTGTTCTGTTGATGACTGATCACCAGTCTGCTTCTCTCACTAACTTCCTGTCCAAAAAATACATTTGAGCTCTGCCTCTTCTTAGTCATCTTTTTTTAAGCAGGAAAATCAGCATCCCGGTATTAATACCATTTCCCAATAAGGAACTCAGTAACAAGCAAAGAGCACTTCGGAAAGACAAGCTATCAGGACATTTTACGTTCTTGATAAAGTGACATATAAACATTGCATAAAGTTCATTTCATCAGTGCCATAGTGTGAACCACTGCATCATTTACTTATCTTCAGCTGCTGCAAACCCTCAGAGCCGGAGGGTGGAACTAGAACAGCATTAACCCCCACGTTTCTGCGTCAGGCGTTGTCTTCGGAAGCTGCCTTTCTGCAAGTACTCTTTCCAAGACGTCCTTGTTTGATGTTAAACAATAAGAAACGGAAAGCCAAGGAGTCATGCAAACCAACAGCAGTAATTCAGTGGCAGCAGATGTGTATCTTTCTTCAATTATCAGACATGTACATAGCAAGAACGATTATTCGGAGTCACAGCTATGCCTTCTGCACAGCTTTAGAAACTTTTGGCTTTCCTGTTTCGTATTTGCTGGGCTTTGACAGTTAACAACAATCTCTCTTTCTGCAAGAAAAAATACTTGATGATTCAGAGATGCACAATTAGATTGAAATATTCCAGGTTAGGGAACTAAAATAGAATAGCACATGCATCAAATGTGATGAGGTTGTCAGGATTTTCCTCCCAGATTTATGGAAACAGATGAAATGTTACATAAATTCCTCACTGATAATTGAGGTTAAACTCTTCTGCAGATCATCAGTTTACAACATTGTACTACGCCGACCTACAAGATAACTACAAGTACTCTCTTCCTTAATTTATGGATGTTTGAGAAAACAATAAATTATACCTTGCTTTTTAAAAATAAGATTCCTAAAACTGAAGAAATGTAAACTTGGAAAGGACTTGAAAAGTCATCATCGAAGTCTAATGGAGAACTACTTCAGTAGAACAAATACGGATGCTGTTGTACATGCTGTTTCTACTTCTCAATGCTTCACTCCAATTGTACAATACCCACACTATCCCTACTTCAGCGTAAAAAAGCAAACAAATATTGAGGGCACTGTCTGATTCAGTTAGTACTGGAAAATTGCATTAGGCACAGATTCCAAAATAATAACTATTCTGCTCCTTGGCTTTTGAACAAAACATACGCATTTGCAAGCACTCTCTATGCCATGCCTGCAAGCCTGCAGTTTATTTATTATAAAGCACTACAAAAAGACTACATTGATAGTACTGCAGATAACACATCTCGATCTTTCACTTTAAGTCATCTTTCATCACTGAAATAATGTCAATAAATAGTCCTACAGCTACAGAAGTAAAATAGGTTCAGTCTTTAAATACAGCAAGGAAAAAAATGAAAATATTCGGAATTAGATTGAAATACTTTGTCGGGAAAGATCAGAGGAGCAGAAGGTCGCACGATTGGTTTATATCCATCTTCCTACCTAACTGGTGCTTTAACTGCACAACGTGCTGAAAGAGGTTAATGGACGGTTAGTGGTCATTCCTGCTGCGTAATTTGGACAACAGGATGACATGAGGTTTTTCATTAATAGAAACATGGAGACCAGCTTTCTAGGATTAGACAAATTGAATTTTAGCTCACAAACACGAAGTGCACCACCAAACATAATTTCTTCTTCCAAGAAACATGGCATAGATAAAGGAACGGAATTGTAAATAGATTATAAACCATACTTAAACTGATTATAGGTTAATGCATGATCCTAACCAACAACATGTAGTGGTGCGGGCTGCATATCATTGAACTGAGCTCCTGTTTTAGAGTGATTTCACATGCAATTTTCAAGCAGCAAGGCTAACTATGAAGAAACATTCTCAAAGAAAGACAGAAATGCACTAAAAATGCAACCCCACTAAGTATAAACACTTCGGCGGGTTGGGTGTACATAAATAAACCGACATCGACACAAATCCGTAACTGAAGGTGCTTCACGCGGCACTTCGAACCACTTCAAAGTAGTAACTGTTTTGATTCTAGCTAGTAGTAAGCAAATACAGTTGTAGAAAGAGTCCAGAAACAAATATATACAGAGACACAATAAAATTGTACCAGCGTTATTAATTGCCGCTTAGTGGACTTTTTCCTGGCTTAGCTATTTCCCAATAAAAACTAAATAACTACTAAGATTGCACGAGGTGCGCTTTGCCTCCACATCTTTATTAGGCTTTGCCAGACGCTACCGGAAAAGTCAGAGAAGTCGTCTCTCCCACTTCCCATCCCCTGCCCCTGCCTGGCCCTGTGGGCTCCCCAGCGCTCCTTGCCAACGCGCACGCTCGCGTGGCTGCACAACAAAAGGAGCCGGGGAACAGATCCAACTGCAATGACCCTAAGGGGGAAAAGCACATCTGGTTTCCAGCTCTGCGAATTCCTCAGCGCAGGCTATCCCTTGGTGCACAAACGCTTCTGATGCTACGACTCCTGGCACAGGCCTGAGAATATGGGGCCAAAATGAGTGGGCTAAGGTAACGCTTTCAGTGCTGCGGGGCTGGTGCCAACTTACAATCTCCCAAATGTGAGTTTAGACCTCTGCCTCTCTTCTCTGGTCTCCATGGCTAGCTGGTGCTTGCAAGGGCTGTAGAGCATTTCAAGAGTGGAAAAGTAATGTTTGCCTAAAGGTTCATCCTGACAGTACAACCTGTCTTTCTGTTTTAGAGGAAAAGTGGGCTCCACCTTCCCTGGTACAGCACCTGGAGCTTGCTCTTGGGGCTCCTTGACACACAATGCTTTAGGTCAGGCCCTGCTACTGCTCTTTTCATCTACTTTAGCTCCCCTGGCTGCTAGTCGTTAAAATTTAACATCCTCTCCCTGGTCTTTGGTTGCCTCTCCAAGACAATTGCCGTCAGATGCTGAGGCTTCATTCGTACCACACTAGGCATGTGATCAGCACCCATCTCTCCTCCTGCTCGGGAGAAAAAGTCACTTAAAACAGAAGACGGGTACTTTAAAAAAATAAATAAAAACATTTCCCACATTTCTAAAGGAGTGTATTTTAGACAGGTCATGCTTTGTAACAGGACTCCTACCTATTAATATACATAAAAACAAAGAATGGAAAAATAGATTTAAAATCTGAAAAAGAAAATCTATTTTAATATAGAACTATCTCTAGTCTAGCAAAAAGCAGATGAGTTCCACTGATACTCATTATTTCAAAGGAGCAAATAAATGGAAATATTTGCAACAGATTTAAATTAATGAGTTTAACTGGCTATCGCTTCTAAAATACATAATTTTTCCTCCAAGCCTTCCTTGTGATGTTGCTTGCTAAAAAACACTCATCAGAATTTTTTCGTTCACTTCATTCACTCTAGTCTCATGCTTAAGAAATAAAATTTATTCTACGTTTGTTAAAATGTAAACAGTCTCCGGAGCTTTTAATTAAGCTCCTAATGTATATATACAAAGAAATCAGTACAGACACATCAAATTACCCTGAAAAGCAAACAAAAACAGCTGAATTATTAACAAGACTGGCTGAGCTGCGCATGCCCAGCCGGCACGCTGCCCTCCCGTCTCGGGGTTTGCAAAAGCATTTTTAAACCCTGCGTCAGTCGCTGCCCCATCACGCATCTCTGCATTTCAAGCAAGCTTTTCAAACACAACAAGCCATCGTATTTCTTTCCCAGACGTAGTTTCAAATATTAGTGCTTTTGTTCTTAGTTCGTATATTATTTTCTCTTAGACACATATGACACGACAAGTCGAGGCTTTTTTTCTTTTTTGTAACATGACGACATTTATTTTTGTCATATCTGCTAATCAGAAGCAAGAGCCATTTGGGAATAGCGATTCTGGACATGCAGAGCCCACTCAAGTCGGCTTTTCAAGCTAAGAACTTACTATCAAAGTAAAATTAAAAGCAAGTCAATCAACTCACTCTGGGCGATGGGGATTTTAAAGAACACTGCCACATAGCTCAAGAATAAACGACACTGACATACAGCGCTTTGGGTTTTTTTCCTTTCCTTTGGTGATTTGCCTGTTGATTGCCCGCTTGTTTCCTGGAGACATTTCTAAGCCCTCTACTTCCTAAACTCAAACAAAATCAATCCCTTCGCCAAACTGCAATCATAATCTGATGTGAGAGCAAAGAGCTGAAGGCAGCAAAGGAAGCCTTACGCCTGTTGCCTATGCTCACAGTCCCAGCGAGAAAAACATTTCTGTCCGTATTTTGTTTTGGTGGTGAGCTCGCTCTGCCATCAAGGAAACTGGAAAACACGTGACATACTGATAAGGATCCTATAAATAGATTTTGGCTTTACTCAAGAACTCTGATTTGCAGCAATTTATATAAATAAGCTCCAGCTTTAGAGCCTGTGACAAACAATACTCTAAACCTACTTGTTTCTATAAACAACTGTCTCCGTGGCGCAAGTGAGCATGAAATCTACTCCTCTGCTCCCTCTGTCCAAAACTGGGCACATGGATTACAATGAGAGCTTTGGCTCTGTGCCCTCTGCCTTTGGGGTTTTTTTTTTGTGCATGCTGCTAAAACCACAGAACCTATATTAACACATGTGGTCCTCAACCCAGGGTGCTGCAATTCTCAAGCAAATTCCCATACAGAAAGGCACAGAAAAAAAAGCATTTCTCAGCTTTCCTATTTCCAGCCCCCTTATCTTCAGCAGGTAGAACAACCGTACAACGTTCATCTGGCCAGACTGGACTACGTATTCATGCAATTCAATTCTGTACTCCCAGGAGCAATCGACAACGTGCGCCCAAGGTGAGGAAGAAAGATATCCATCTGCATCTACAGCAGGGTCCAGTATTTTCACACGAGTAAGAGCATTCTCATCTCATCTTTTTCCCTGGTTTATAAGCAGGTTAGAACTGTAAGTCTCTCTCTCATATTTAACTGCAACTGAAATAACTTTATATCAAAGAGTTTTATATCATGTTTGACATTAGCTCCAAGAGTGAAGGAAAATGCAATTTTTCTTCTTATACTCTAAATAATCCTGCAAATGGTTTCGAATTGAACATCAGGATAAACTGCATGACTAACAGGCGCTGTTACTACTCAGGGGAAAGCTTCTGACAACACTTTTACATTCTCATCGCTCATCTTAATTCTGGTCTACTTAATATAGAAATCTCTTTAAACAACGCTTTGTCTCCCAGTTCTCCACTTCTGGGATCACACCTTTCCTGCGTGTGCAAAAGAAATACTTGATCATTACAGGTTTTCTTCCAACAAGCCTTCTGAAGCATATGCTAAGCACTTTGACGAACCAGGCTCGTAAAGCAGACAGGGTAGCAATATATTTCCTTTAAATGGGATGCGCGTGGTTCAGTGATCTAAACCCAGCTCAGACAATTCTGTATCTATGGTTGTCTGCTCTCATCACAAAGCAAGGTCATAGTAGATACTGTATGTAAGAGGAATCTTAAATAAGGGTGAGCAAAATGGTATAGGAGAGCTAGAGAAGCGCTCATGTTAGGGCTCCCTGACTCTGTGGAGATGCACAAACTCTTCAGTTTGCTTTCTGAGTGCTGGAACAAAGATAATCGAGCAGATAATCTGAATAGTTATTCCAAATATTCAAACGGTTTACAAATACGAAAGTTCCTAAAGCCAGCATGGAGGCATCCGCAGTGCCCGCAGCAGGCACCTGATCCGGGGGCAGAAGAGAGGGAAGCTCACAAGCCCATCACCGGCAANCTGGAACAAAGATAATAGAGCAGATAATCTGAATAGTTATTCCAAATATTCAAACGGTTTACAAATACGAAAGTTCCTAAAGCCAGCATGGAGGCATCCGCAGTGCCCGCAGCAGGCACCTGATCCGGGGGCAGAAGAGAGGGAAGCTCACAAGCCCATCACCGGCAAGCGTAAGGTCTCTTTCTGGTCCACGCTGAGAGACAGAGGCCTCTGGAGAACAACTCATGGCTCCTCCATCAGGGTGGCACAGCCCACAACATGAGCGCCACCACCTCCACCGCACCCCCTCTTCCCCGGCAGCACTACCAGCTACGGGAGTCTCTCTTATAAACATCCATTTTCTATATTGCCAAGAACTGCATCATTGCAAAGAGCATAAAAATGTCTGGGGGAAATTGGCTTTCGCCAGATGGCAGAAAGCTAACTGAGATTCTATAACATTTGTTTACAACCTGCGAAGTTTCACCTTGGCATTTGTAATTTGCCCAAAGAAGTTCTCTATTAAAGTAGAAAACATGGTACGTCCCTTTCAAATACATGGGCATTTAAATGCTCTTAATCAAGCTAGTAACTGACAGCTAAAAAAACAGTAAAGGGATTCTTTTAATTACATAATTTGCAAGCGTCATATGCAAAAAATTAAATTAGCAATATCAAGTGATTATGCTTTCAGAGAACAAATCACTTTAAATATAAACCCAAAGGAAATGCCAAGCATCGTCAAAATATGACCAGATCTGAGCACAGCTTTCAAATTCTCCCTTTTTATTATGTAAGTAACAGTTAAATAATCCCACTTCTCCTCCCACCATGTGCAACTCTCCTGACTCCAGCAGGATGTAAAAAATACAGTGTAAAAAAAAGCAGTAGTTCCCCCAACTGAAAAACTGCCACAAAGGTATCAGTGTCTTAAAACCGAGCTAGATCGTAGCAGTGTTCCCTACAACAACTTACAGCAGCAATAGCTCCTTTGAAACATGCAGGTGTCCCCACTTTGACTAGAGTGGGATGCAACGATTAATGTGTCAATTATGATGATTTGCAACAAAGGTCAGTTCTCACTCCTTTAATAAACTAAACAGTAAGCATCTGCGAGGGCTTGATGTTCTCATAGGATCCATGAGTGAAAAACTTCTTTTAACTTAAAGCTACTCTAGTGCGCACTAGCATAACTCTACCACTGCCACCTCTACAGCAAAGATGCTTGGTTCCTACTGCTGAAAAGCAAAATCTGTGCACATGGCGCGAGAACAAAAGCTGACCTAAAGGCACGGACCAAAGCAGGAGTGAATTTTCACACCATCAACAGCCTCATCTGCCAAAGCACCCCAGTGGCAAGGGTCACCAGAGCACACCACTCCAAAGGACAACACGAAAGCAACTCCAAAATAAATTCCCCTCTTCTTTCAGCTAAAACCAAGCAAAACCAAACCTTTACAGTGGTTCTTAAAACATTGTTCCTGCACTGACTTGTAAAATACGCACCCAAGACATAAAAAACCTCCTCTTCCCCTCTTTCTCCTGCCGCTCACAGACCGATAACGTGCACGTTTACCCTGGTAGCAACAGCCCGTGGCTGTGAAGAAAGATTTTACCACTGTTAGAAACAAGTAGATACAAATATTTCTGGAAGAAAAGGCGATATTCTGTCCTACAAAACCACAGTGCTGTCTGAGGTACGTGTAAACACAAAGCAAGAAAGGGGGAAAGACTCGTGGGCTGCAGCTCGGGGCTTACTTCTGGGCATGGAAGCAGGAGCCTGGGCAGATCCCTGGAGCCGGCTTTGGGAGGAAGGGCAGAAAGGCATCTTTGTCCTTACCAAGGCAAAACATAGCAGAACTGGACTAACTAGGTTACCTAAAACGAGCTTTCCTTCTCAAATTGCCAAATGACCATTTTGTGGTTCAGCGTTTTTTACCAAAAATATACTGCAGAAAACAAGCCTGTGTTGGCTTTGCTCTTTCACGTGATGAAGGGAGCCTGGCGCAAAAGCCAAAGCAAAACTCCCACCGCCCTTGGAGGGCTAGGATCTGCTGACACGGCCACATCAGCTATCCCAACACACACTACTTCCTTCTACTCCTCTCAATACCCAGGTAACCATTCAAGGAGTCTGCTTTAGTTTACTCGAATTTGGTTTTGTTGTTTTCTTTAATCATTGTAACGATGTGCAAATTGGTACCATTATTTCCGGGATGAACGTGACTGCCTTTTCCCTTTATATTGTGGACTGTTCTGCTTCTGCCACTTCATTAGCAAACATAATTTTGAAGCCATTCTTACCAAACCTTCACAACTACAGAACACAGTTTCTCATACCGATTTTTTTTTTCCTGCATTTCATTAATCTTGGAGGAAGGAGGTTAACTCAGCGGCAACAACAACAAAAAAATCTTTGTGTAATTTCAATTATGGCATTATCAATACTGGATGCGTTTCAAAACAGGAAAAAGCATTTGGGATGCATTGCAAGTCAGACCTGCAGTCGGTGCAGCTCCCCTGAACTACCAGAACCTTCCATCACAAAATTTCTTATAAAAATCACTGAGCTGGTAATGCCTTTTTCTGTGTTTGGACACAGCAGAAAGGTCTCATTTCCTATGACCTATTTTTAAAAAAAGTCCAATTATTTACCAGTTGCAATAAACTATAATGTTTAATGCTGTCCTAGGACCAGGACTGGATATAACTTTCTTGCAAGAACAGAAAAAAACGCAGACCCAAAGCCCCTACGTATGGCCAAACCTTGCTAGATTCACAGCTGGCTGGAGAGGACGTAAGGCCAGCAGCTCACCTTTCTGTCTGCACATCACATCTTCTCTCCAGCGCAAGTACTGACTAGTGCAGATACAGCAGAATTCAAACAAGCCAGGTTATGATGTTAGTATTTGCACGTTATACTGACACCGGTTTTAGGATTCCTTCTGGAAAAATGAAGAAAACCCACATTCTTTTAATGGGTATTATAGTGATTAACCATCATTGGAAGTCTAGTATCTGGAAACTGGTCTCCCTCGATGGGAATGAACACAGACACGTAGGCAGTGCACAACAGGCTGGAAAAACATCAGCTACCATCGAGGCCTGTTCCTAAGCTGCACATTTGCAAGTTCATTCTAATTCTAAAAAACAACAAACCGGATACTGAAAAACTCCACAGCCAAGAACTCCTAGCCAAGGGTATTTCTTCTCCAAAGTCAGGTAATTGGTTTTTTATCCAAACTCCCCAAGTTAAACAACGTTACTCAGAAGCTCACAAACCCAAACCACACAGAATCCGCCTTTAAAAGAGCAAACTTGCATTTTAATAGATTGCTGTAATGTACAATTACACACTCGGGTTTTTTCTGCTTTGTTTGGCGATTCAATCAAGATCGTTCACCTAACTAAAAATAGAGCTACGCCGAACCTTAGTGTAAGATCAGCATTGAATCTTCCCTTTCCGCACGCTCTCTTTCTAGGACACGCCACAATCCCAGAGCACTGGTACTTAGTCAGTGTTTCAGTAAGACCCTTGAAATTTTAGGCTGATTAATAATTCAATCTACACTTCAGGGATATGAACTCAAGTTCATACTCAAGAGCAGCTAAGTTCTGGAAACGTGTAATTCACCTACTTTCTCACACACTCGCTACAATGATTTCAGTACAACAGGAATGACACGTAGGTCCATGCACAGGATTTCTCAGCAGATCGATCTTCCCAAAAGGAATGAAGACCTGATTTTTATCACCAAAAGACAAAATATGAAGGACATCGGACACTTACAGTGCTGATAACCATACAAAGAGCCACCCACATGCAGAAAACAGTACCTAATTCGGTCTATATGCAGCGCTAGTACAGATCAACCGTATCAAGGACGGGCTACGGCAATTTTACCCAGTCAACTTCGTAGTGGTAGAAACGCTTCTCCTGGGGAAGGATGTACCCACAATGCAGTTGTTGGCCAGAAAAAGCCTACTATATGAGGTGTAGCTGTGTGTCAATCTTAACACGCAGCAGCCTTTACCGGGAATACAGTACACTTCATTCCAGTGAATCACCAAGGGTTGAAGAACGCATTAAGCAAACCTGTGGCCCTCAAAAAATGTTCTTTTAGCACTGACATATAGATAACCATTTTGCTCCCATGTGCACATGCTTGTGCATCAGCGAGTGTCGCCGTGCCATCCATTTTGCAGGAACATCCCTGCGGATGGCTCATTAACACCCCAGGAGTGGAACAGAGTGTCTGAACTCCTTAGCGGCAACAGCTGATAATTTTGTTTATTTAACAAGGATTAGGCTGGGAGGCGATGGAGCTGAGAAAGCCAGAGACAGGCAACTCACATTCGCTACAGCTATAAGGTTTTTTGTTACCACCACACAAATACTACCCAGGATTTATTTTAAAATGAAGTATTCATATGCCTTACTTGGTAGCATAATCCTATTTATAATTAAAAAGGAAGAGTGTTTGGTTTGTTTTCAGAAATATCTACTATACAAAAAAAAAAACTATCAGATATTTGGATGCACTTGCCTCTACGTTCTTATACGTCCACAGCACACTAGAGCAAAAGAAAAGTGTCTCATTTCTACTTGACGCTTTGGAAAAATGGTAACATGGATTTAACATTAATATACTGATATTATTACATTGAAAATAGCCGTAGTTTCCTGCTGCTTTGTAAGTCACACAGACCCTTGGCTATTTCCATTTGTTCCCATTAGCTTCTTTACCCGCAGCTCACTCTTCTAAGTCCTACTTTCAACATTCCTAATCAAATGTTTCCCTGTGATACTGGCAGAGGTCTCTCTGCAGGACACCTGTGTCACTACAAGGCACAGCAGCATGTCTGCCGTGGACATCATGTCACTGGTGTGGCCGAGTGTCTGACCGGCACAGACATGCCTTGGGACACAACCAGACACGCTGAAAAGCCATAGCGATGGAAGAAAGATTATTTATGGCACGGGCTGTAATTATTTTGCGATCAAAGTTTTAGCTCAGAGTGCCAAGTTTCTTCCCATCACTTTTTCTTAGACATCCGTACTGGACGGCATACAAGGAGGGATTACCAAATGTTACGCGAATGTGCGGTTTTACAGCCAAATGTGCTTAGCTGCGAGACCGGGAAAGTGCTAATGTAACATGGAAGATGACAAACTTCGAAGCTGGAAGCTGTTCTAATGGAATTTAAGCAAGCTTAAATAACCTGTATTAAAGAAAACTTTTTTTTACGACTCCTCTAAATCTCAAAAACAAATCTCTCGAGTTACAAGCTCTGACCAAAGACAGTTTATACGTATTTGAACTCAATCACAAATTGCTCAGTTCCTGTTATCTGCTTGAGGGTTTCCAGGCAGGGTTTGACATCCACTGCAGCACATGGCCCCATCCAATGCGGATAACGCAACGTCGATCACCCTCCGCTCCTCCTCAGCTATTCAGCACCCTGCCGTCAGCCTGTCCCCAGTAAAACGCTTTTCCCTGCAGAGCTGAGCAGGGCGGCCCTTTCACCCGGTTGCAAAGAAACTGGCATCTCTGTCAGCAATGGTTACTTAGGGTCCACACCTAAGCCTTTTGCTTCGCAGTGGTCTCTTCTCTAAGCCTAAACGGTTTGTCGGTTCTAGGAGGAGGTACTGAATGAGCCACCTATATGCGGATGACAACAAATATATCAAACCTTGGCAACTAATTAAAACCTACCATTTTTTCCAACCAGTTATTTACAATGTAAGGGATGCCACCGAAAGTGACCAAGCCGGATTCCAATATAACAGGAAAATTTAGATAATTTGTTCTAAGCAACTGCAGAAAAATGTTTCTGCTTCGGCATTTTTACTTGAGCCTGTTGATTCCACATTTGAAGCTTGAGGGTATTGCACTGCCATCAGATCTCTCTCTGCATGCACAGCTCCACGCTACTGCTAAAATACATACTTTAATTTTTATGAAATATTTCTAGATGGAGATTACCACTCAGAAGGGAAGACCAGCATGACTCAGTTATTTAATACCTTTACATTTTCCGAGGCAAATTTTGAAATTCTTTCTGAACCGAATGTTCATGACAGAGGCTGAATGCAACATTTCTTACCTTTATGGAAAGCAACATTTTACTTATTAGTTTTTGTACTAGTATTGCACTTCAGAGCCCTACTCATGAAACAGGACTTTGCTCTTTTAGATACTGCACCAACACTGGAAAAAAAGGACTGTACTTTCCCAAATCTTTATGATCTTGGCGTAAGTCAAAAGGTAACATGTGGATATGAACACACAGGGGGTGCAAGATAACAAACAGACAATATTGGACATTGATAGGCAATATTAACACCTTCGCATTACAAAAAGCACCTCCAGGATAATTTTATATTGTCTCAACAATTTTTAAATTTTGTGCCGGCCACTGTAAAAAAGCCATTTAACAGATTCACGTGAGTTTCATCACAACTGACAGTGGGTGCTGGTTTGTGATAGCTGCGGCTGGACACGCTGTCCCAGCTGCGTTCTCATCTCATTAGCGTTATTAGTTGTGAAAGCAGNTCTTTTAGATACTGCGCCAACACTGGAAAAAAAGGACTGTACTTTCCCAAATCTTTATGATCTTGGCGTAAGTCAAAAGGTAACGTGTGGATATGAACACACAGGGGGTGCAAGATAGCAAACAGACAATATTGGACATTGATAGGCAATATTAACACCTTCGCGTTACAAAAAGCACCTCCAGGATAATTTTATATTGTCTCAACAATTTTTAAATTTTGTGCCGGCCACTGTAAAAAAGCCATTTAACAGATTCACGTGAGTTTCATCACAACTGACAGTGGGTGCTGGTTTGTGATAGCTGCGGCGGGACACGCTGTCCCAGCTGCGTTCTCATCTCATTAGCGTTATTAGTTGTGAAAGCAGGAACGAGACATCCATGTCTCATATTACTGATCAGAAATATAAACGTTGTCAAAAGGCTGCCGACACTGGATACGGCCTGGTCACCGAGGCGGGCTGGTGACAGCACACCACCATCGCACCCAAGCACGCAGGCGACGGCCGCCAACGGCAGCAACCGCGAGGCCCATAAGAAGTGGTACCTACCAGCCGCTTTGCAACCCGCCTCTCCTCCTGTGACCCCTACCCCACGGCAGGGAAAGGCAAGATAAGGAATTGAAACCTTCATGTTGAAACAGTGCGGAGGTGATTACAATCAAATACGCCATCACAGGAAATATTACCATAGCACTGAACTTCACGTCTGCGGGAAGCACATGCTCAGTTGAGTCCGTGCCCTCCAGTGCGCTACTTTAATCCCCACCGCCACCACAGTATGAAAGCTCACGAGAGCGGCTTAAGCATGAATTTTAAATAGTTTTGGAGTATAGCGTGTGCCTGAGAGCAAACAAAGCTGTCTCTGTCGATCTCTCTTCAAAATCACACAGGAAATCATACTAAAGGAGAAAAAGAAAACCAAAAAAAAAAAAAAGATGTACACAGGTTTATTGAACAGCATCTTCAGCAGCAGCATTTAAAGCACAGCTTTACTGGTACCCTCTGGTGTTCTCAGCAACTCAAATATCACATTTAATTGAGTAGTGTCTCGCTTTTCAAATTTAAATGTCAAGTTTTAAAATCACATTTATAAAGTGCCTTTGTGCTTCTTAACACAGAACTTCTTGTTACATACTTTGTACTAGGTACTTTGGCATGAAAATATACAAACAAAAAGAAGATGTATGTTTTATAAATACAACAAAGAAAAACATAGACGCAAGCAGCATAAAAAGCTAACTGAAACCATCAGCGAGCAGAACAAAAAAAAAAATTAAATCTTTTTGGTAACGATTCAGAGTGAAAGCCTTGGACAAAGCCCTGTGCTTTCTACCGTACCCGTAATGCTAGTAAATAGTGAACCTGATGAACTAGCCAGACAAAGCTAAGCGATACAGTGTATGACAAGCTTCTGAAAAGGTCCCAGTTCCCTAAGGATTAGAGGGTTGTAAATAAAATCACCTTCGCCACTTTGGGCCACTCTGGTGGTGCATCGGGATGCTGATCGTCTCAGAGGTGGAGCCTGAGGGATGAGCAGCCAAGCGAACCGCACCCCGCGGCAGGCGAGGAATCTCTGCAGGCTTCAGGGCGCAGGTGCAAAGCGCTTGTGCTCATCTACTCCGCTAAGCAAGCCACCCTGTTCGAGACATGACTTGTGACCCGATGAAGCAGAAAGAAAGTGGCTGCACTGCTGCTACTTAACGCCCCAGGCTCCATTTGCACTTTCAGGAAGATTTGCTTTGCTTCCAGAATAGCATGAATAATGTTTCTGATGGTGACATTTCTCCAGGTGATGGAGAAGTGAAGACCTGTTCTCCATGCTCCCTGGCTAGCAGCACCGACAACTTTATCTTTGGAGATGAGACTCTTCCCCAAAGAAGTTAACTTTCAACAGATTTAAAAAAAAAAAAAAAAAAAAAAAACCAAAAAACCAAAACCAAACATGAAACAACAAAAAAACCCCAGCAAAAACTCAACCAACCGAACAAAACAACCCCCAAAAAACTAAACTCAAAAACATCCTAGCCACACAGAAACTTGCCTTCACTCCTGAATAAGCAGCAGGACTTTACTGTGGGCAGCGGNAAAACCACAAAACCAAAACCAAACATGAAACAACAAAAAAACCCCAGCAAAAACTCAACCAACCGAACAAAACAACCCCCAAAAAACTAAACTCAAAAACATCCTAGCCACACAGAAACTTGCCTTCACTCCTGAATAAGCAGCAGGACTTTACTGTGGGCAGCGGGGAGACCTTTTCTGAAAAAGGTCTGCACTGGTGGGGAAAATGTGGAAGAGCGAATGATGCCAGGTGCCATGACAAGCCTGCTGAGCCTGGTGACGAGAGGGGACGCCAAGCTGCAGGGGAGCGGGCAGAGAAGGGCAGAGCGAGGTTCATGTTCCCCCAGGAGGGTCCAAGGCAAAACTCACTCCCTCTCAGGGACGAGAGCTCCCACGCTCTTTACTTGCATTTCCCCATCTTTACAACTGTGACCACATGAACACTGGTCAAACATCATCCGAAGAAATGAATCTTAACCTTCCCTAATACAGTAAAACTCAACGTAGAGAAAATGTTTATGTAATTTAATCATTATTATGAAGAAAAAAAGCAGTCATGCGGAGGAACAAACAGATTGGGGGGGTGTTTGAGGATGTCACCGTTATCCCTGAGGTGAGTGGGAAGAAGGTGAGCTGCGTGCATATTCCATTTTTATTTCTTTTTAGCAGAAATAGAACATTGCTTAGGCATAATTTACATTAGAGTTTCTAATTTAGCATCAAGGTTGTTGAAGGGAAAGCAACGTGCATCTACCAGGAGATAAAAATAACAGCGATAGCAGCATTTGAGACAGGCAGAGCGACAGAAGTCGGTGCTGCAAAGGGCAGGCTTGTTGCTCTCCTGTGCAATCCCTGTAGGCAGATGACTTTTTCAGGGAATTTACAGAGTCGATCAAAAAGAAAAAAAGGAGGAAAACCAACCAACCAAACAAATCTGTCTGCCATTTCCCACGTGCATTATAATCAAGATGGTTATTAAACACAACATAATTGTATGAGCACAGACTTTATCATGAAGAAATGAATAACTGCTCAGCTTTCAAATATTTCAGAAGTGACAGAGGCCTCCTTTGTTCTCCCGATAAAAGAAAAACAAACAGCCTGACCACAAAAATCACTGGCTGCCCGCAAAAATCTAAGTTCAGACACCATAAGGAAATCAAGTGATCGCATTAGGTTTATTTTGACAGGCTCTTGTCATTGGACTCGTAAATTAGAAGCCAGAGCCTTATTCGGAGGCAAATCAACCAAGCATTACCTGGGATTTATTCATTTGTGTACGTGTGCTTTGAGGGGGTTCACAAGAAGTTCTTCACCGGCATTTGTGAATTCAGGCAGTAAGTTAAAAAAAAGAAGAAAGCAATAGGACATTACAAACAACATAACAGACAGTAGTCTTACTTTCTGCTCTCTGCATGTATTTTAACCAAATGTCAGCAAAATCCTACTGATCCTAAGTCAGCGCAATGGAGCACAGAAGCAGACGCAGAAGACGGCAGGCTCGATAGCTCTGACAATTGAGAGAGACTTGCACACCCTCATTTCCCTGAAAATCACCAGATTTTGAGTTAAGTAATTATTTAGACTTTCCTTGTTAGGTTTCCTTTTCGTTTTTCAGCCCATCTAGTTCATGAAATGTTGATTTTTCTCTACAGATGCGTTAGGAACCAGCAAACCCCCTGCAGTGAGGAAGAAGTGTGTAGTTTCGGAATTACGGCTGAGATACTCCTGAAATCATCTCACTCTGCTTGAGCATTTCAAGAAAACCCACTAAATACAGAGAGGCTGGTGATGATATTAATAGTAGTTGAGGCAAATCTCTGACATTAAAAAAGCTTAATTATTTTTCTCTGTAGAGCTTAAAGTGAGAAAATTTGGGGCAGGGGAGCTGTGAGTGTTCTTAAAATCGGGGACTACACTCTATAAACATTTTGGCATTAGAGTGATCCCATCCTTCATAATTTCATCTCCTACAGGTTCCATAGCATATGTCATTCAAAGACATTCATTTCCCGCTGAATGATTTATGGTGTCTTTGAGGGAAAATAGACCGATCGAATGCATCAAAAGTTTTCAATATGAACATTTGCCACAGGGTTATTTCCTTATTCCTGCCAACTCATCCTGATATTTCTTCTTGCTACTAAAAACACTTATACCGTTGCATTAAGGTTTTAGTTTCCATAGAAACTGTTATTGGCTAACGTAAATATAGATGGTAAAAAGTGTGACTTCCCTAGTCCTGCAAGCACGCTTGCAGCTGCCAAATTTTCACGACCTAACCTCTCACCAGTATTTACAACTGCGTGACATTTTTGGCTTCATCTCCCTTTTAAGAACACGGACACTCTTCTGAGTGGCACTTCCACGCTTCACAGAAGGCATGTGAATATTCAGTTATTTCTATGCCTCACTGTACAAAAGCATATGTTTCTCTTCACTGCTCATTGTGTTATTTTCTTTTGCAGACCTCTTCACTAAACTTTACCCGGGAACAGACGTCTCTTTGTTAGTCTGCACATCAAAACAAGCTCGAGAGAGTGCTACCAGGTAATGTGCGAATAAAAGGAAAGAAATTATTGCTTCATCGCAACTAATGATTTTCACATTCCTTCAGCATTTCAAAATACAAACAACGTGAGCCCTGAGCATCCTGACACTGCACCCGTGCTGGCACCGGCAGCAGCTCTGAGCCCCTGAAAGCTGTGGGAAAAGGCATGTCACGCTTCAAAAAAGGCTGCGCTGAATTTATGGGCAGTCACGTCTTCCAAAGGAAAAAATGAACTGCATATTAATCTCCTGTTCTCAAGATTTCTCTCGCTCCCTTCCTAAATGATTCTAATGCTTACTAAAAAGGCAAAGTCCTGATAATCATCTTATAATTCCCTCTCTTTTGTATAAATTTCATTGTATTTTGAATTCAGGCACTTTTTCCTAACATACACAATTAATAAGTCTTCTCTTGTTCTCTTCAGAACATTACTTCCATTTTTCTTCTCGTTCAGAGATCTGCTGCAGTGCTCTGTGCTGCCTGAGATTTGCCCTTATCCCAAAGGATAAGCCTTTGCATGTATATTGCATTCAGATGGAAAACTCTGTTACAGTTTCTGAAAACAGCAGCTGAAGACAGAAGGACGCATCCCTGACAATGTGGGAAAAGAAGGCGATGCTGAAGCTTCTCAGTAACACAGGAGTCATCTGAGTACACTACTTATTGATTGGGGGTTGGAGGACGATCTTATCCCCCAGGCATCAGGTGTTTTGGTATGGTACCCACTAAAGATCTCCCTTCTACATCATTAGAAACCTAAGTTCCTATGAAAGACAAAGAGGCTTATTTTCCGACACCTAAACACTCTGACTGTTCTAACCTTCAGTCTTTGTGCCCCACCTCCTTTGCTGTAAAACCATTCTGACGCTCTGCCCAAGACCCACAGGGTATACCTAACCCCCTAAATCTACTAATTCCCTTCGGGGGCCGTTAGGCACCCAAAGAAGGACAGACACTTATGCAAGTCTCTGGAATTTGTCTCGTCTCCCTAGCCTTGAGCGCCATGTGAAAGAAGTGGTGGACACTGCCACAGATGAAAACAGATTTTGAGTTTCCTAGAAGGATAAACACACCCAGAGGAGCCGGGGTGAACCTTCAGGTTTCACATCATGCACACGGTAACAGCACTTCTCAAGGGCAGCCACAAATTCATTACAGTACACTAAAGTGTGAGAGCACAGAGAATAATTTCCATCAGCTGATACGACCGTGACCTTGGCTCTAGGACCATGGTGTAGTGCTCGACTACTCTACGTAGTTTCAGCCAGGTCTTCTGGGTAACTACTCCTGAGGACTGCTCAGGAAGGTCTTTCTTTTGCAGACACCTTTCAGAGCTACTCCCATGCACTGCTGTCATGGCTAGGAATAGTGTTGGAGCTCTGCTCTGAAGTCTCCAGGGAACAGGAAGAACAGAAGAGAGGTTTCANGTGCTCAGCAAGGTCTTTCTTTTGCAGACACCTTTCTGAGCTACTCCCATGCACTGCTGTCATGGCTAGGAATAGTGTTGGAGCTCTGCTCTGAAGTCTCCAGGGAACAGGAAGAACAGAAGAGAGGTTTCAAGTGACTCTGACAATCACCACAAACCAGAGGCTGGAGAAGAAGCGGTTTTGCACTCAAAGCGCCAAGCAGAGCTGACCACACGCAGAGCTGTAACCTGGTGCTAACATACTAACTTTGAGGAGATCTCAGCTCATCCCTCGTGCTACCTTAACATGGCAACTGTAGGATGAGCTGCACTTTAGTGCCTTCAAGGGAACTTTTGAGGCTAAACGTTAATAGGGAACAGAGAAAGGAACCAGATCCCCTGGATGAGAAACCCAGAAAGAAAAACCTCTGAGCTTATGAACAGTGTATGGCAGCATACGTGCATTTATGCATCCCGCTTTTGGAGTCTGCTGTTACCCTTTCTGACACACACTATGGCCTAGGGAGTAATACAAAACATGATATATGTGAATACCACCTTTCTCCGGAGCACAGACTATGCCCACTTAGCCAAATCATTACAGAAGACAATCCAAAGCTTGGTCTTCACTCCTGGAGCAAAATGCTAACACATTTTCAACAAATTGAGGGACATTGTGCAATAGGGTAAAACAAACAAACAAAAAAAAAAACCCCTACACCTTCTAAATAAAAATAGAGCATTTGGGGGGTCATTGATTCTCCAGAATTAAAAAGCTTTTTTTTTNCCCACTTAGCCAAATCATTACAGAAGACAATCCAAAGCTTGGTCTTCACTCCTGGAGCAAAATGCTAACACATTTTCAACAAATTGAGGGACATTGTGCAATAGGGTAAAACAAACAAACAAAAAAACCCCTACGCCTTCTAAATAAAAATAGAGCATTTGGCTGTTTATCCTTCATTGATTCTCCAGAATTAAAAAGCTTTTTTTTTTTTTTTTTNTGGTCTTCACTCCTGGAGCAAAATGCTAACACATTTTCAACAAATTGAGGGACATTGTGCAATAGGGTAAAACAAACAAACAAACAAAAAAACCCCTACACCTTCTAAATAAAAATAGAGCATTTGGGGGGTCATTGATTCTCCAGAATTAAAAAGCTTTTTTTTTTTTTTTTTACTTATGATAACCACTAGAAAAATGCAACAACAAACATGCAAGAACAATCACAAAATATATGTCTGGACTTACGGAAAAATATTGCAAAAAGTGAACGTCAACCAACAAGGCTGAAAGAGAAACTAACTGAAAACCCCTTTTGTGTTTCTTGCTCTTGTTCAGAAATTAAGAATACCAATGGTTGTGCAGAAGGTACACTGAATGCAGCACCAGAACAGACTCTGTCTCTAGCCATCAAAAAGACCAAGAGCTTGGCAGATTAATTAAGCTACCAAAGAAACATCCCCACTGGTGGATATGGCAGCATATGGGGAAGAAGTGTGTATTCCAGATGGTGATGGGGAAGAAAGAGGGTTTTGCTAACTATGACTGCTTCTAGTCCTCTAAAATCATTACACGTCAATGGTCTTCGGTAGCAGCACACCTAACAGATTCTGGTAGCTTACTATGGACGTCATTAACGACACTGAAATTTAGCTTACTATAAAAATAAATACATTCATAAAAATGAGTTACATTTTTTTTCATTTAATAGAAAAGGCAAGGCTTATTAAAGATGACACTTATTTCTATTAAAAGGCAGCAGCAGATCAGAAATACACTAGATGAGGTTTAAAGAGTCCCATTAACTTCTTAAGTTTTTAATGGCAACCCGCAGATGAAATCCACTCTTAGAATTCTGAAAATAGATTTAAAAATTTGCATAAACTGACCAAAGTCCCCTAACGGTATAAAAATTGTCCAAGACTATGGGCAGAGGGAGGGGTGGTGGGGGAACAAAGAGGAAATCTCCTAAATCTCTTGTTTTACAGTGAAAGATGCACCAATGCACAACAACGTGTTGTCCTTTCCACCTGGCACGGCTACTATGGGGAGCAAGTTCCCAAGTCAACGACAACCACACCAGATCATGAGAGATTAACCTCTGGGATAGCTAATAAACCTGTGTTAAGTGGTTCCACGGCAGTAAGAAGTATTTGTTGCTGAGGCAGCTAAACTCCGTTCCATGTCTGCAGCTTAGACTGTAGGCTGTATCACATACAGGGCAAGACGCTCTGCAGGTACCAGTAAACCACGCCAGAGCCATCCTCCTAGATACAGCTCAGACTCGTCATCACAACACAATCATCACGTGCATCACGCTTCTACCATGCAACGAGCAGATTGTGAACGACTTCTTTGCGCGCTACATGAGGGAAGCTTGTTATCCCACACAGGTACTGCCCCTAGCCATAGTTCATCATTTACGCTCACCTGAGAGCAAGGGTTGCTCCCACCTGGAAGTAGAGGTGTGGAAAAGAGCCTCTGAAAAGCTGGGAACTTTGGCAAGTTCCCAGCATACGTGATGCGGCTCTGTCAAGCCAATATACCAGGGTTTTTACTAGAAACGTCCATACAATCACAAGCTGTTACTGCTTGACTTAGAGCCAAGCCTTCCTGCTGCTAGAAGTTTGAGCTCTTCTCTGGATATGACACAAACAGGGCTTCTGTAATGCTCGCTCACCTGCAGTCAACATTCCTTTGCTCAGCCTCACAACGTGGATCAAAGCAAAACCGACACGACTGGCCCCAAAATGAGCGTTTTGTTTCACACCGTTTGCAAGATCCCATCAACAGCCAACCCAGGTGCTGTTTTCATCCTGCCCACACACAAATCAATGACAAAAAGCAAACTCATTCACACAGGTGGTGCATTTCACCATCCTAAAAGTCAGGATTTTCTCATACCCTTCATATAATGTCACTGCTGTCAAATCCGTAACACGCTGTAACAAAAACAGCCTTTACGTAACCTAATAAATAAAAGTCACCGAGGCAATAGCTATGCATAAATTTTAGCTAAAAACATTTTGTTAGAAGAGCAAGAATGTCCTCTGTAAAGCGGGTAGCATTTTAAAATAATGTTCTAGCCATTGTTAATACTTTATTGCTATTCATCATAGAACCATTAATCATGGTGAACTCATTTGGTATTAATGTGGATGTCATAAAGTACTTCTGTTGCATTTCAATTATAACTCAGCCTTTAAAATGCTGCCAGCACTAGATGGAAAGCTCTGAAAACCAAATTTGAATAGTCTGTTCAGAGATAACTGCAATCGCATTCTGGCACAGGGAAACAACCTTTTCCATTCCTAATCCCTACCCTCAAGGGGCTGAAGAGTCAATGGGGCCTTGCCCTAACCCAGGGCTGGGTGCAAGGAAGAGGGAGCCCAGTGGGAGGCTGCAGGGAAGCCGTGGCCATCCAGACCCAGCCATTTTCCTCCCCCAGGACGACAGTAGGAGCAGCATTCCTTTGGGCTGCTTGAACCCATCCGGTTCAACCACGGCTAAGTGGCAGCACGGCCATACTTTCAGGCCCCTACGGAGATTTTCTTTTTTCCTATCACTCCTGTGATTCCCCAAGGTACTATCTTGCTTCCAGAGCTGAGTGCTTTGGTTTTTTCTCTGATGCGCAGTGTCTGTCCAAACAAAAACACCAGAGAGAACATATATCTACAGTCTGCTGTCTTTAGAGACAGCAAAGGAGTATGCAATACATCAGAGCGGACCTAAGGGAGCTGATATCCTGACCTCGCTGATGGCAGTTTAAAAAAAACAAAAACAAAACCAAAAACCAAAAAACCACCACCTCTTTCTGGCCTCAAGAGGCACTGAAAGAGGAAAAAAGGCGGCACAAAATGCAACACGGACCTATCAGCTCCTTGCCATCAGGCAAGTC
Source organism: Steatornis caripensis (assembly GCA_013398225.1). Classification (NCBI taxonomy): domain Eukaryota; kingdom Metazoa; phylum Chordata; class Aves; order Caprimulgiformes; family Steatornithidae; genus Steatornis; species Steatornis caripensis. The sequence goes on from VZSC01013081.1 coordinate 172,859, forward strand.
AGAAACTTGCGTAGGTTTACCTTGACAAACCAGGAATTTTGTTCCCTTGCTGCCAGCAGAGCTTCCAGCAGCATTTTACGTAAAGAATCAAATGACAACGGCTCAACAATTGCGTTGCTTCTCATCAGAAACCGTGTTAAATGGAAAAAAGACAAAATCTTATTAGCCAAGGGAACTTTTTTCTTTTTTTAATTCTTGCATATAATTCCCATTCTGTTTTATCTAGGTCATCAATGTAACATGTAACCACACAGCAAAAATTCCTACCTTGGGAGCTCTGGCGTGTTTTCCGCATCTGGCATCTTTGACAAGGCTGATATCTAGCAGCTCAGTCTCCTAGAAGGAAAAATTGCAACACAGATAATTATTACATTAGTCAAAAAGCTTTGGTGTGTTAACAGTGCCCTACTTCCCACATCTGTCAGGGGTTTGCCTGCTTGCAGTGACGACTGTCCAAACTGAGAACAGTTTCAAGGAGTGCTCTGTTGCACTTCAGCTACTCCAGTAGCGATACTAAGACATTAGACACATAATTTGGTTTCCTTAAAAGTGTGCAGGTCTTTTACGATATACGGAATATACAGAAGCCATATGAGTCAAGCTTATTTCCTGGATCACTAAATAACAGCTGCTGTGGGTTTTTTTTCCCTTTTTAATACAATTTTAGCATCTTGATGCTAGTCACAGTGTGAAAAAGGTGATGTTACAAACAGAAAACCCTGCCTCTGCAATAGAAAACCTACTTTATTCTTGCCAGAACATTTTGAAAAGTGCACATAAAACCCAAGAAGTGTTATATCTACAATGCTAACAGGTTCCAACAATTTTATTGACTACTGCTCAGTAAAAACCGTGTGCTTTTGACAAGCATTTCATAGTTCATAAGTTACTCTCGAGTTGTGGGTTATACAACACATGCCGTACTTGGAACAAAACTGGCATGTGATGACAGCTTCTGCTAGGCAAATTCCTGTCCTCCCCTACACACGTGTAATGTAAAGAATCTCCTTTCACTGATAACCTCTCGGGTCTCCACCCTCCCTCTTGGTACCTGGCAGCACGGGAAGGATGGGGGCTGAGCCAAGCCCCCGGTGCCCTGGGCGTGCCTGCCAGTGCCAGCCCAGCGGGGTGCACCCACCCCTCCGGGATCAGCCCAGAGCCTTCTCCTCTCCAAACACGCAGCAAATTATAGCCTTCAGCCAACATCATTTTCCCCACTCTCATCCTGTGACAGGGCATTTTCAGGTATTGCCATGCAGGTTCTTTCTTGAGTGCCTTAACATTCATGGGCAGGGAACATTTGGAAGGAGGAAGGATGCTGGAGACGGGAGCAGCACGATTCCCAGATGCCTGCTCCCTCGCAAGCATGCACATCCATGTGACATTATGTGTGCTTTGCCAGGAGCAACACCAACCGTCCTGCGGGATACTGCGAGAACATCTGACCTGATTTAGCATTACTTGGCAATCTTAAAGCACATCTTAATACTGTCCGCCTCATTTACACTAGCATTTGGACTAATAGCCCATGTTAGCATAGCTCAATTAGATACTAAATATAGTCTGAAAGTACTTCAGCAGGAGTGTGACGATGCTGCAATTAGAGCTACGCCAGTTCAATGCATTTCAGCCTTCCAGTAGTAATTGCAAGCGCTGTGCGGAGAATTTGAAATCTCTGTGCTGGACAAAGCCGGTATGTTTTGTTTTGTTTTTTTTTTTTTAAATTCCAAGGAGAAAATAAAAAAAAGTGTTTTCTCATGGAGGTGTTATTTTGCCAAGGGTTACTTTGTATCCTCATTTCTTTTCCATTTTAACCAACCCACTCCTGCACAGCTTTTGTAGACCTTTGCTGTCTACTAAGACGTAAGCTCTACCACCAAATTTTCATGCATCTATACATGCATCACATTGCCCTCTGTCCCCCGACCGATATCAATCCCAATTCTCTTCTGTTGCAGTACCAGCTGAACTTGCATGAGCATATTTTTTTCCTCTTCATCTAGCCTGTTTAGGGGAAACTTGGACTTCAGAGATCTTTATTTTTTCCTCTTGCCTGAAAGAGGACAAGGGTATCAAAACTTGCAGGGATTAGAAAGAAGTATAGGCAGGGTCACAAAAGGTGGTATTTTGTAAACCTCCTTAGGAAATCACCCAAACTCCACCAATACACAAGGCACACGGGCACAACTCTTCCGACGGCAGCGCTGCAGCCTCTCACGTGGACAGCTGATCGCTGTACGTAAAAGCTTGCCTACAGTTGTCCCTGTTCAGCTCAGGAGCACCTGACGGTTTGTGAACCCAGCGCTCAGGTTCAGTTTGAAGCTGATCTTGCCTCCAGATCTAAACTACATTGATCCTTATCCTGCCCGACACAAGCACAACTGACGCCAGCAGTTAGAGTAAAGCTCAATACTCTGATTGCAGAAAAGCCTTTAGTGCACAAAAGCCCAGGTAAACTCTCACTATTCAATGAGACAACTGCGTAAGGAGTATCTAAAAACTGCAGAGGACAGCGAGCGCTAGCTCTCCATCTCCCAACGTGGCTGGTCTCCAGGCCTGGATGGGGCCCGGCTCCTCACCAAAGGGAAATGATTGCAATGGTGGAAAAGCAATGCTGATTTTTACCAGCCACAGATCTGTCCCTGGGTTTTATGATAACATATCCACATTCATATCGTTCCTCTCTCAGTGGAATTTATGTCTCAAGTCCCAGTGATGCTGGAATAGTGCAAGTATATCTCCATGTAGAGAGAGAGGAAATACTACTCCATGTAGTATTTTTACTTCTTCTGAAATCTAGTCCATGCCACATTTGCATCTCAAAATGCAGCGTGATACTCCTAGTGCTTGCTACAAATTACTTGTCCATTAAAACAGAATTTGTTCCCCCTTCCTTCTCTGTTAAAGACTGTTGAGAGAAGGGAATGACTCTGTTGCTGCCTCAAGTTGCTCTGTGAAACACGACATTGCCAATTACATCACATTACCACCATGGATACACCAACAGTGGAAGGCAAACTTGCTGCTCAACACATATATAAATACATAAAACAAAATCAGTGCAAAAAGAGCCAAAGAAGCACTATGAAATAGCTATGTGTGCAGGTATCACAGCTGGTGCAACTTTAAATAAACCAGGAAAATGGCACACCGGAGGGTTTAGCTTTGAGTTAATGCATGTGGCCGTTCAGATGCTGGCAGAAGTGGAAATAATGAAATATGGCAGAGCTACATTCGGGTTTATCGCTTAGAGCAAGAACCAAGGCAGGAAACAGAAGAGTCATGACATAATTACGGGGAGAAGGAGACCAGACAACACCACACGAAAGGCAAGAAATTTAAAAGAAAACCAGGGCCAATAGCCAGCATATTCCATGAGCATCACGCAAGGGAAACCAAGGCAGGGCAGAGACAGGAGGAAAGTCCATCAGCAGAAATCGCGCACAGCAAACGAGCAGAGCGAAGCACAGAGGCGACGGCGATTCAGACTTACGGACAACACACTCAGGAAAGGTGGAGGTGCCCAGGTTTGCTGTTACCAGACAAGAACATGGCCTTCAGGATGAGAGGCCAGGGGTTATATTTACCACAACAAATGATATTCACGCCCCGAAGCGGTCTCCGGCCCGCTGTGAAATGTTTTACAGAAGCTACAGGCACATGCAGAGCATGTCATAAAAATCACATTTTGCCAACTGAAAGGCCTGACAAGCACTAAAAATAAAGGCTTTAACAGCAAACACATGAGAGAAAATGAAAGACACTGAAGAAAAATGGATCTTAAACAAAGCTGCTGAGCCACACACAGACTAAATTTCAGAAGGTTTTTTTTGGTTGGTTAGGTCTGGCATTTCAGCTTTAAAAAAAAAAAAAAGAACAAACAGAATTAATCATTTATTCTCTTACAAAAGTGCAACTAGAGCTCCCATAACACAAACGTAAAAAGACCCCTTTAAATGCAATAACACACATTAGAAAGAGATGCAGAAAAGGAAACGGCAATGACCTGTACCCTCAAGGACAGTACCAGGAACCTGAACAACCCTGCTCGAGTCTGCATCCTTCCAGATGGAGGAGGATGAGAAGGTACAGGGCTGTTTTGGAATTTTGACTACTACTTTCAAGCCACTTGCATGCCACCAAGGCACTTGCAAAACATGTGATAGCCTGAGGACCCAAGACCTAACAAGGACAGTCTTCGAAGAATAGGGGAAGAGTGGAGTTTTGCGGGGCTACTTTGACGAGACCAGCAGGCATGGCCATAGGAAAGGTTGACCACCTGAACATCCATCCTATGGCCTTGCTGCACTATTACCTCTTCGCTGTGCTACCTCTCTGACTTAGAAAGCAAGTTTTATAATCCTATCCCCATAACCTTTTATATCCCTATGTGACGAGACAATTTAATTTGGAGGGATTCTCTCCTAGGCCGTAATTACAGAAGCCACAGGAAAATAAAGCACAAAGTTTCAGCCACCATCTGATATCAGAAAGGTTCCATAAATACATTTTATGTGTACGTTCAGGTCAGCAGAAGCAATAGCCTGACAGATGCTATACCCTGTGCTCTAAATTAAGTAGATGAGAGCGGGTTATGCATCCATCTAAGTGCCTCTGCAGGCAGCATTCAGCAGAATTCATAATGTGCCATTCCTTAGAAGTTCTTTGGTTCAAAAATACCACACCTCCTGGAATTCCCTGACACCTGGGCACTTGCTTACACATTTCAAACAACTAATTAAGAGGACAGAGAGCAACTTCCTACCAAATGAGAGAAAAAACAATTTCCTATTTCCCTACTGCAAAATGAGGACAGGCATTTGCGAAGGGAAAACACACTTATGTACCCGACAGAAAAACGCCCCGTTTCCTGCACAGCAAAACAGCCCAAACCGTTCTCTGTTAAAGTCAACAGGAGTTTTGCTACTGACTTCCTCCGTGCAGGCTTGGAAACTGCACTCTGTGCTGCACGAGGCACGAAAGCCATAGCAACTGGAAAAAGAAAAAAAAAAAACTAAAAAACTCTGCAAGTCCAACTTTTCCCTGTTTAGAGACCTGCAGTCATTGCTGTTGGGACTTATTAATCTTGCAATAGAGTAACATCGCTTAATGCAAGTGGTAGATCCCCTCCAGTAATTTATAATACAGAAATTCCAGAGAAGTGAATTATTAATTCTACCATGTTTGTTTTCAATTAGCAGCTGAGACAGAGACGCATTCATATAGGGTTAGATTGTGCAATCTCACTTTTATGGGTGAGCACACACTCACAAAAGCAACAGATTGTGCAACCCTCAGTGACTGCTCGAGCACTTATAATTAGGCCTGTCTGAATTCAATATAGTAACATCAATTTATACCAGCTGAGGATCTGGCTCACTCCTATTTTAAACTGCCCAAAATGATGCCAAGTGAATCACAGTGTCTTGGGAACTTGCTCGTGATGTAACCCCAGCTACAAAGCAGGATTCCTTATCGATCCCGCTGGAGAGCTCTGCTGAAGAGCCATGGGCAGCGTGGCGGGCTGAGAGCGAGATCGAGTGTCCTATAGAATTTCACAAAAACTATGTCAAGGAGACATAGCAAAAGCGGGTGTGCATTACAACAGCTGCACGGGTTAGTTGGTCCAGATACCTCATTACTTATATGCCTCACAAAAATAATTCTGCTCAGAGTACTCACCATGGCTGAGCAGTCGTGTATTGCTCTGACCTACGTTTGCTCAACCTCCATTTCCACGTCCGTTCTGGTCGGATGTTCTTTTTTCCCATTGTATGAAGTGTCGCTGCACGCTGCCAGCAACTGTGGAGCGCAGTTCTCACGGTCATGTTGCTGTAGCCATTGCTGTTCAGGGGTATGGTCTAACTGATGCACAGCTAATTAAACTCTAAAAACTCATTTTCTGCTTAGCTTTGAAATCTGCTGCTTCTAGCTTCAAATCTGAAGAGGAAACCGTGCCTGGAAGCTTATCTAATTCTTATAAATATTGCCAGGCGATCTAATAGAAGACACAACACTGCCTTCAAAGTTTGTCTGACACAGTGCTGGCAAAATAAACTTTGAAAAACTGAGCCAGTTTTGTAAACAAGCACCATTTAGTGCTACTGAACGGCAACATCTGGTGAAAGTTTTCAAAAGGAAAAGGCCATTTTGCTGAAACAAACTTCAGACGGAGACTTCAACAACATCTTCTGTTGGGAATAGTTAATCATAATGAAATGTTGCTTTAACATAGAAAGACTCCATTTAAACATTTTCTGAACATGAAAGCACTGAGTATTTCTTGAAGCAAAAAAATGTATGCACTTCTAGGTTACTTTCATTTTTATTCTGCATTTAAAAAGTGTTACTTAAAATAGAAGCACAAGAGATTACTTTCCTTACAACATGTTAGAAAGAAAATATTAAGCTCAACATTTGAATCCGATCGGGAACAATTACAAGTTCTGCTAAAGAAGTACCTAGCCCTACAGCTTCAGAGTAAATATATATGCAAACTCAGTAAGTTACTACCATTTATAGAATACACCCCACTCAGGTTTCAGAGATTTTGACAGTGTGCTGATCAATCAGCCACACGCAGATTACTCCAGGACTGACATTCCCCGCGGTGAGAATGAAAATCTAGCGCTAGTTTAGAAAGGGTGCTTTCACAGCTAAGGCATGTCATGTATAATCCCCCTGTTAGAACCACGTCTATTTTTCCTCATTAGCATTAAGAATAGATTGAATGAAATATCATTAAGAATAAACTGAATGAAACACAGTGATTTGTCTCCTCATCCCAAAGGAAAACTGTGGAGGACTGCTGAGGTTAATTTAACAGAAACCTGCACTGACGGCTACAAGAAGAAATAGCAAGGCTGTCGATGACACTAATGGGAGCTGAGCTAAGGTAGCGCTGTGTTTCCCTGAAAGTCTCATTATATAATTCATAAACTGCATCCCACTAGAGAGAGACAGTCCCTGAAGAAACTGGCTCCATGTTCCCTCCTGGCAGCATACAATTATCAGGCATCAAAATCATCTGCCGTGTCAACAAGCAAGCAGCACAGAAGCACATCCACCCTTGAAGTCAATGGCAAAACCCTCCCTGACAATAGCAAAGTCTTTTTCTGCATAAGGTTGCTCTTTGCAAGTTCAAAATATTTTATTACCTTCCCATCTACTCTTTTTCACAAGCCATTGAGGATGATTATATTAATGCTGTAGCTCGTCAACCTGCCCAAAGCAACCAGACCTCTTCTAGCTCCTTGAAAGTGATGCTTTCCTCACAGAGGTTATTAAGGAGCAATTGCAAGGCATTCAAATAATGGAACAAATACGGCGAACTGAGCACATATTTCTAGATTAGCCACTGGCTTCTCAAAGGGTTATTAAAACTTTGAGTCTTCAAACTTGGTTAAAGCAATTCCTGATTTCTCTGCCTTCTAAATATCTTATTACAAAATCCAAAGCCCAAAACAAATCCACCACCTTGGCACCCAAAATGAATAAAAGAGCAAGAGGCACAGCTGTTCCTGAGGGGCAAGAGAGGCAGAAAACACTCTGCTGCCTCCACTACTTCATTCAAAATCACTTCTTTGCAAGCTCTTCCTTCCTGGCCAAGAAACGCTTGCAGAAAATCACCGCAGGCCCATTCAGACCATTAGGCAGGGCACGTTTCACCACGCACACTCCCAGACCGTTCCCTCTCGGGAATTATTTTAAGCGGGGAGCATTTGTCATCATCAGCGCTACATCTCCCCACGGAGTTGGTGGAGGTGCTCTGCCATTTCTTTTGCCACCTACGGCGCTAAGAGGCATCCCCTGAGGCGCGGAGCGATGGTGACGGAAGGAAGAACGTAGATGAGCTCCTCTTACACAGTGCAGCAGCTTGGCCAACAAGAAGGGATGGTTTTAAACTTTGCTTTGACCACACCAGTGCCTGAGGTCTGGACTAGCATTTCTGACCAAACAGCCCAGGCAGGCACTCTCCCTCTTTACAACTCCTGGCACTCAGCCCTGATTCAGGCAAGTGAACGGTTAAGGTTAGCGCTTTGTCTGATTCTGAGTATGGCTTTGACCCCCACTGTCCCACCTGCCCAGTGAATTCCCAACCTGCCCTCTCTGGAGAAGCTCCCTGGCTTGCTTCCTCAGCCTCTCCTGTTCTGCAGGTAAATAAATATGGTTCATTAGGCAAGGAGAACAGTGATGCACCTGGGACCCCGTTACACCAGGCTCCCCAGGTGGCTCTCCCAGAACTCTTGGTTAAAGCAGCTGCTGAGGCGACCACAACTACAATCAACTGTAACTGGATGGTGGGTGATCTTCTCCAAGCAAACAATTTCAAGGGGTGTGGTATCACAGGGAATGGAAGTTTTTCAAAAATCACTTGAACAGAATGACTTCTTACAACCCAAAATTAATTATCTGCAAATTTGAACTTGAGCTAAGGGTCATCTAGGTGGTCATTAACTGTTCTTAACTCACAGAGAGTCGGAGGACCTCAGCACCTGCAAGGCAAGAACTAGTATTTATGATTTCACTCAGCTGCTCTGGGAATAAGCTCCAAATACTTTGCAAGGTTTCTTTGCTTGCAGGTTCTTCTTCAAATGCCAAGTTACATGACATTCCTACTGAAAGGCCCCTTATAGCAAGAACTTCTATAGAAGAGTAAGTTACAAACTGGAAAGTTTTTGCTATCTTAATAATGCTCAGTCTCTCAGTGTTATCTCTGGAGACATAAGAACAGCAGCATTTTCTAGTACATGGGAAATAGTCTGCAGTTCCTATGAAGCACTGGGCAATTAGGAAAAAAAAATTACAAGGAATTTTCATGCTAAGTACTCTTCTAATAATGAAAAGCAAAACAAGCCTTCTGCACCTATGCATATAGTTATTTGCTGCTTCATTAAGGAAAATTTCATTTACTTGGATTTACAGACACTGTGGCTAAGCAGTCTGGAAACTGCTGCATACACTTGGCAACTCAAGTTTTAGCGCAAAGAAATAGTCAGGAAGCGGAAGAACACGCAGAGGTACAGATTTCCTACCTGCCTTCATCACAGCAAACTGACCGGCACAAACAGGTGAAGGACACACCAAAGAGTCAGTGTGTTATGATCAACAATCACGCCAGATTTTAAAAGTAATGCACTGAAGAAATAGAAAATTTCCATAACACAGATAAAACTTTAGTCTGCCCCCTCTTCAGCCATGTCTGAAGCTACAGTTCTAGTCCAAAGCCACCAGTGCTTGATCGGGTACAATCTCAGCTTGGCAGATAAAAAAAATTACTTCCCCTCTTCTTTGGAGCATCCGTATATACTCAACAAAACCAAGCCACAACCCTAAGACCTTACAGCCTAAATACACAAGACAATCAGCAGATGAAATAAGAAACAGGAATATGGAGTCATCTCCCAGCAGCACAAAAGAAAACAGTGGCAAAGCTGGAAAAATACCTCCGTGCCTTAGTCCCATACCCATTAAGGTGCAGCCTCCTTACCATGCTGCAGCCTTTGCATCAGACTCTTTAGCTACTGGTGCTCTACCTTTCCAGGAAAGGCAGTGTGTCCTGGAGAGACACAGTTGGATAGAAACTGGTCACACGAGAATTAGGAGCTTTACAATGACAGAAACCTGATGTTTTTTGGAGAAATCGGTGTGCAGACAAGTCTGGTTATTAGTGATGTGCCATAAACCAAGTGAGAAATCAGTCCCCGGCAGAGCTAGAAACGGGTCCCTGGTCATTTAGTTTCCCACTTGAGTGGGCTACCTCCCATGGTGGGTCAGCCGTGGATGAGCTCTACGGCTGCTTTCGTGTTTTAAATGTTTTGAGGAGCTCGTCAGATACTCCTTCAGAAGCTGCACCCCACTGCACTACGCTGCAACACCGCAGGACATCCTGCACCAACAGGAGCTTGTCTCTGAAGTTCGGGGCAATGCCAGCACGCTCGCGGCTCAAAACTAGAAGCTTCTCATCCAAACAACTTGGGTTTCCTGCAGCTGTCAGTAGGAGTTGCAGGGACACAAGCACCTCAAAGGTAGCGTTTGGAATTGGTTTGGTTCTGCTAAAATTGCTCTCATGGAGCTGCTTGTCCCACGCACGCAACTGGGTAACAACAGGAGAAAAAGGAGAACTGATGAGGTGCAGCCATACTCAAAAGAGGAAAGAGCTGGGGGAGGACCTGCTTCAAAAGAAAGTACAAAGCGTATTGTAGGCAGCCTTCATAATGGTACTTGACTGATTTTTATTCATACAACTGAGAATAACCTGGTAATTTTTAGCTTTAGAGCTGCAAGGAAAAGTACAGTGAATTGAAGTTTCTAGCAGCAGATAAAAAAGCAGTATTTCTATTAAGAAACTTCACTTTTCATATCAAAAGTCATAATCACGTGTAATTATGATGATTAAATGCCTTCCCAGAAAGGGCCATATCGTATTTTGGGGGTGATGTTCTTGTGCCATTATTTCACACTGACAAGGGATCACAGGCTACAGAGACCAGTATTACGGTTTTGCTTTTGAAGCAAGTGAAGTGTAATATTTTCAGCAGAGTGCCCCAAAATAGTGAACGCTTAGAGCAGAGACTTTCATCTCAGGTGGAAGAGCCACGGTACAACTCCTGCCTACTGTCACGCACCGCTCTACCACTGCACCTGACCTTGCAGCTCCTCCTCAGGCAAATCTCCTGTTGATCAACAGATTTTTCCAAGACTGAACAAGATCAAGTCCTTCGAATGTCTTCTATAAAAGTCCTTTTCTATTCATGAAGCGTAAGTCTGATGCATCTAAAAGAATACCAACACATTTACAACTTTGAATATATTTTTTAGAAAAGCCCAGAGCTTTTGACTGCTTTACATTAAAACAATGAATACTTTTCACACATGTAAATTTAGCAAAACTGGAAGATTAGGAACTTGGAATTGCTCTGCTCCCTACATAGCACAAGGAGCTTTAAAGTTGAGGCTCATCTTAGCAATACATGCCCTACTTACATGCCTGGGACTTCCATGGAGGGATAAGTTAGAGGATAAAAACTGAAAGCTGTACAGAAGCACAATGTATATTCCTGCCAACTTCTCCAGCTAAGGCCCTGGCATGTGTTACTTAACTGGAAAATCCACAGTCCAGGTACGCTTTCGACTGGAGACTCCAGCTATAAAATGATGCGTAAGCACTAAAGACAATCGCTGAAAACTCACGAATTAACCTTTGTAAATAAAGGCACTGCATGCTTTTAGGGTCCGAGGTTTGGTTTCTGGGATATATTTAAAGCTGAAACAGCACTAAAAGACATGTTGACAAGACTTCTCCCCAAGACATAAAAATCTCTTGGGATCAGTTATTTTGCTAGCATATCTCTTATTAAAATGTACAGATTTCTCACTGGCTTTTTAAATAAATCACCCTGGTCTTATGTCTAATCCATACAGACCTGGAGACTGAAGAAAACCTAAAACATCTACATTTTAGAAAATGGAAAGGAGGGGAAATGACCCCAGTAGCTGTAGGAACATTAGACTGATAAGCAAACCTCTAGATCCAATGTTGAAAGGAGTACAGTAATGTGAAGGTAAACCAAAAAAAAAAAGAGACCACATGAGCTTGCCAGTCAGATCATATCTAACTAAGCTGATAATTTTTTTTTTCTTGGCACAAGAAGTTTTGAAGATCTTCTTTACCTGAGTTTTGATTAATTACATGAGCCAGAATTCACACATCATCATCCAAAACTTTGGTCACCAGTCCCGAGAGGTGAATTTAACTTGAAGGAGGTATAAAGAGGGTTTCAAAAGCAATCGCGGAACTGCAAGTAGGCTCTTATTAGAGAGGACTGAAACAGTTTTGCTTCCACAGAACAGCAAAAGGAAGGCTAAGAGGGGTATGATTGATTATTATCTATAAATATATGCATTGTTCAGACGAAGAGGAACTATTCAACCTAGAAAGAAATAAGAACTGAGCTATGTAGGTACTACTAAGTATGGGCAAAATTAGGACTATTTTTCTTTTGATACTGAAAGCAAAAAATCACTTTCAAAATGGAGTTTGTCAAGTTTCTGAATATGAAAGTAACACATGCACTAAGCAATATCCAAAACCAACGAACTGACACAGAAAACCTTTTCTTATGATATAGACTTAAAGGAATCATATTTATTTACAACTAAATCCTTCACTTCTCACTATTCCAATCACCATCCAGCTTTATCTATAAAATTACCATAGGACAGGTAAGAGATTAATTCAAAAAATACTAATTCCTAAGTGACCTATTTCATAGATCTTAATACTCCAACAATTTCAGTGGAGGTTTATCCCAAAGAAGTTTTATACTTCCAGGCTCTTTATGTGAACACCAGAAAAAAGCAGCAGAAGTTGCACACGCAGAAAGAAAAGCTTTTCCCAGACAGATGGATCCTCAACAGTTTGCTCCTCTCAAGGAGAATGAAGTACACAAATGATACCGGCTGAAGATGTCCATGTACAGCCAAACAGATGAGAATCATTTCAGTGAGCACACACTATAAGCATGAGAAAGCATCAGTTTGACATTAGGCAAATCATATTTTGCTTCTTCAAATGTACGTAGTTCCTGGTGTGGTAACTTGGCAGCAACTCACAATGGCCGTATTCTCCTCCCTGTGCTGCGCCGGCAGACGAACGATTCTCCTTGTCAGAGAACACTCACTGCATGCTCCTGCAGCCCGCTTCACTTCACCTGCTGTTGCTCTATTTTAATTTCCCTTATTACCTCCATTTGCTGCTTACCTTGTAAATATAAGTGAGTTTAGGACATAGTTATTTGTCCTGTATGTATTAGGGAATTAATTAGAGGGGAGTAAGAATTTCTTGCCAATTTATTTCCTACAAGCTGTCATCATTATTATTTTTGCGTGCTCCTAGGGTCTATGGATAAGTGCATTTTAAAAATCAAAGCAAAAAAAGAGAATCCCCAGATCAGAATCAGTGGGTGAATCTCTAAAGATTTAATTTACATTCATCTACTATTAATCTGAATGTATAATATTCTTCATTACTATTTTATAAATCTCTAGATAGATCTGGGAAATTATTCTTATTAAGGTATTCGCATGTGCATGCCTCAAATTCTTCTGGTCTTGGCAGCTGTACTTGAAATTAGAATTTACACTGAATGAGGAAATACGGGTCATTCTGCAAAGACAACAAAGATGAAGTCAATGGCAACTTGTTGGAAGACCCCGAGTTCTTGCTAAACCACATTTCCCAAAATACTTTGCCCGACACCACACTGAAGCCTCAACCACCAGCTACTCTGTCCTGCAGGAGCCAGCTGCTCTCAGCATGAACGGCACATCCACAAAACGTAACCAAGTCATAATTCAGAAAAAAACTTGGTGACACTTAGATCTATGTAAGGACTTCTCATCTTTAATTAAGCTGAAGAACGCGCTTTTCTTAATAGGGACTCACTTCAGCCTACACCTTAAGTGTGCTATATAGCTGTTTGTGTTCAGCATCACACTCAGTCACGCCCTAACACACTCGTAATTTTGCATTTGTTTCATTGCCTCAATCTAACAGCTTGGGGGCTGTTATAAAATATGGGGTTGGGGGGAGGGTTGCTATCTGGGACTTGTCTCCACTTGTTGACAGCACACACACACACACACACACACACACACACACCATTTGTCTCTACTATCAGGGCGCTCTTGGTTCTTTCTTGTTTATATTTTGTTCCAGTATGCAGAGTTAAAGGCAAAGCAGCAAACTCAAGGTAGCCCTGTTGTCTAATGATGTTTCCTTATTTAGCAGTTAGTTTTACTGCAATCTTCTGCTCTCTCCCCCACAAATGTTCTCAGTTCTGTTCCCTGGAGCATAATTATTCTAAGCACCTTTCCCCTAGCAGCAGCATGCTAATACTTGGCTTTTCAAAAGAAGGTTTGTCTTCTTGAAGGTGACCGAAGCACATCTTGAAGAAAGTATCAAAGGGCTCAACCCTGACAGGGCAGCACAACAGAAGATTAGGACCCAAATACTTTGTGGATCTGTGCGACTAAGATACCCGAGCCTCTAAGATGTACAGCATAATATCGCAATCTCTGCATTTTTGAAACATCTCGAGGGCGGTTTCCACGGGCACAACCAACCTGCAACCCTGAACAGTTTAGCAGCCAGGCAGACCGGCTTGAATCCGTTCATATTTCATATTATCAGAAAAAACTACATCACTGCATACGCCTGTCCAGTGCTCTCCATTATACAACCTGGATGTCAGCTCTTCTTTTCTTCACCAAACTTGAACCATTCAGCATGAAATAATCCTGCTGGATGATTGCCTGGGCTAGGGTGAGTTGGTTAGGTTTATTCTTAAAGTAGAAGCCTGGGTGATTTTACCAATTTCCTCAAATGAAGCTGCAATTTCTGAAATAAGGCGCATCTCTCCAAAGGAGAAGAATGGGAGCCAAAATGGTTCGGAAAATGTTTTATGCATGCTCTAAAATTTCCACTACTTCTTGTATGTGGGAAGATCTAACGCCTTCCTGCTCGGAGAAACGTCTCTGGATTTTAACAGTCAAACAAGTTGTCTCTTTCTACCAGACCTGTGAAAATACAGCCAGGTTTGGACAAACTAGAACACCAGTTTGCACATAAGGAATATAAAAAAATCATGGAGACTATATGTTGTTGTCATTATTCTCAACATGCATAAGGAAGCTAAAATGAAGTTTATTCTAGCATTTTATAACTTCTAAGTAGTTAACTTTGCAGCCTAAGTAATCTCTTAACAAGTGTCTCGTTGCTTTCTAAATGCAATTTCACGTCTAATAAAATTTTTGTTAAGAATCAAGTGTAAGACTTAGTGTGTCTTTCAAAGCAGGCTAGGCTGCCTCCTGAATACCACCAAAAACCCCTACTAATGGGTAAGAGCATGCTAGTTCGAAGAAGGAAAAAAAAAAA
>VZSC01013081.1:189286-231304 GCA_013398225.1 Steatornis caripensis
CACACACACACACACACACACACACACGACATTTGTCTCTACTATCAGGGCGCTCTTGGTTCTTTCTTGTTTATATTTTGTTCCAGTATGCAGAGTTAAAGGCAAAGCAGCAAACTCAAGGTAGCCCTGTTGTCTAATGATGTTTCCTTATTTAGCAGTTAGTTTTACTGCAATCTTCTGCTCTCTCCCCCACAAATGTTCTCAGTTCTGTTCCCTGGAGCATAATTATTCTAAGCACCTTTCCCCTAGCAGCAGCATGCTAATACTTGGCTTTTCAAAAGAAGGTTTGTCTTCTTGAAGGTGACCGAAGCACATCTTGAAGAAAGTATCAAAGGGCTCAACCCTGACAGGGCAGCACAACAGAAGATTAGGACCCAAATACTTTGTGGATCTGTGCGACTAAGATACCCGAGCCTCTAAGATGTACAGCATAATATCGCAATCTCTGCATTTTTGAAACATCTCGAGGGCGGTTTCCACGGGCACAACCAACCTGCAACCCTGAACAGTTTAGCAGCCAGGCAGACCGGCTTGAATCCGTTCATATTTCATATTATCAGAAAAAACTACATCACTGCATATGCCTGTCCAGTGCTCTCCATTATACAACCTGGATGTCAGCTCTTCATTTCTTCACCAAACTTGAACCATTCAGCAGGAAATAATCCTGCTGGATGATTGCCTGGGCTAGGGTGAGTTGGTTAGGTTTATTCTTAAAGTAGAAGCCTGGGTGATTTTACCAATTTCCTCAAATGAAGCTGCAATTTCTGAAATAAGGCGCATCTCTCCAAAGGAGAAGAATGGGAGCCAAAATGGTTCGGAAAATGTTTTATGCATGCTCTAAAATTTCCACTACTTCTTGTATGTGGGAAGATCTAACGCCTTCCTGCTCGGAGAAACGTCTCTGGATTTTAACAGTCAAACAAGTTGTCTCTTTCTACCAGACCTGTGAAAATACAGCCAGGTTTGGACAAACTAGAACACCAGTTTGCACATAAGGAATATAAAAAAATCATGGAGACTATATGTTGTTGTCATTATTCTCAACATGCATAAGGAAGCTAAAATGAAGTTTATTCTAGCATTTTATAACTTCTAAGTAGTTAACTTTGCAGCCTAAGTAATCTCTTAACAAGTGTCTCGTTGCTTTCTAAATGCAATTTCACGTCTAATAAAATTTTTGTTAAGAATCAAGTGTAAGACTTAGTGTGTCTTTCAAAGCAGGCTAGGCTGCCTCCTGAATACCACCAAAAACCCCTACTAATGGGTAAGAGCATGCTAGTTCGAAGAAGGAAAAAAAAAAAGCCTGGCAGACTTAGAAAATGGATGCTTTTTTCAGTAATTACGTGGATCGAGAAACAGCTATTTTTGTTGACATCTTCAAAGAAACTTTTAAAGTTATGGAAAGTAAACAGAGGAAAATCAGCAAGTACAATGGGTTTTTTTCCCAGGAAAATAGTAGCTTGAAAACCAGCAACGAAAGAAGACAAATCTATGTAGGAGAACAAAGAGAATGCCATTTAGGTAGAGGCTAGGGTTAGTGAAATCTCCTACCCTGATTTTAATCCACGCACATACCAGATCAGACATTTTACTGATGAGATTTTAACTGCAGCTTGGTGACCCTTGAAAATCCTTCCCATAACACATCACTAGGCTGGCTGTAAATCAGGATAGTAGGGATGATGACACAAGATACTCGAAATTAGAAACGGTCTGACAGCTAAGACCATTAAAAGATGAGTGGCAGGAGAGAGAGCAAATAAACAGGAACTTGCTAGAAGGTCGACTTTGTATGTTTTGTGGTCAACTCTTGCAGCTTCACGATGACAACTGTGATATTTAGGGTTATATTTGGAGATTTTTTTATTACTACTTGTAAGTCCAAGCACCTGTACAGGAATTCCAAACTTAAACATGGAATGTGACGGGTAGAGGGACACACAAGATTTTAGGCACGTACCTCCTGGCTTTTATGCGTATTCAATGAAAAATACTTTATCCAATTAAACCAAACAGACTCACATTCTCAGGATCTTTCCCCAGGTACTGATGAGCAAAACTCGAGTAAGTACAGGGCACATTTCACCATGTTCCCTTATTTTTTGCAGGGTGTTTTAAATGAAACCACCGGTGGCAAATCAACAAAGCTTCTCACACAAGGGCCAAGGGTGATCACACTGAACATGTTTCACTTACTAATGAGCAAACATGAAATGTGCATAAACCCTGACACGATCATTGGGTATGCGAAACAGCTGCTTTCCAGTAACCCTGGTTTTGGCCTCACTGGACGAGACCTGAAGGTATTAGTCAATATGACTAAGGAAATCCAAGTCTATGCTGCCACAGAAGAGTTTTTTCCATTATGTATGAAGTGTTAAGTAATCTTATTCGTTTACTCGAGCCAATGACTAATATTACAGAAGTTCGTGCAACTCTAAATTTCACTGCAGAGCTTTTGCACAGCACTTAGCCAGCACAAAGCCAAACTTAAAAAGGACATTTTGGCCATGACTCGTTGATGGTACCAGCTGATACGCCCTAAACCACAACTGAAAAACTTCCTAATATAAGCATGGCTCTTACTGTGTTCTGATATTGTTCCCATGTATGAAGAGTTTTAAGAGCTTTGCTATAAATGTAGCAATTGTCCTGAAACCAAACAAAAACCAGAGGGACTTGCGACCCTCTTTCCTCCACATCTTCTACACGTATTCCTCTTACGAAACTTGCCTCTTCTATAACAAAGAAAATCCCCCATGCTGATACATGACATTGCGAAACTTTACACTTCTTTTTCAGTCCGGATTATAATATCCAGGATCTTCCAAACCTGACTCTAAACACTAATCTGCATAGCAACAGCTCTTGGACTGTAGGTATATGAAGATGTGATGGCATGCTATTTTCCTTTCCTAAAGCAAATACAATTTGCCATTCACAAAATTTTGCAGAAACAGCTTCAATTTCTCTGAAAATTTGACTTTACATGTCAGTCCAGATCAGAATTTACCTTTTTCAATACAGAAAGGCCTCTTAAATTCTAATGGTTTTTATCTCTTCATTAAAATAAGTTTTTATTCAGGTTGGTAGAGGCTTAATTTCCTCTCAGTAGTCTCAGTCTTTTCAAAGGGATTGTTTACCACCTCGATTAAAGGAGAACAGAATAATGTGGCCAATTAAAAAAGATGAAGGAGCTAGGGATTGCTATTAAACTTGAAATTACCCTCAAACTACAATTGCAACTGTCCTTATGGATAAACAAACCTTAGCCAATTACTGCAGCAGCAAAACAAATTAAGATACAGTATCAAACCAGATTAAACACGAGATTCATTTATTGAACAAGTACATGCCCAAGATGGCAGAACTCTTCAGCAGTCTGTTTTACACCATGCAGCGTATCCTTGTCATTACCGCCCTGAAGGAGGAATGCAGATCATCAACTGTTGTGAAAGTCCAAATGTTTAAAACCACAGAGTTGTTTTAGCACCAGCAGGAATGGTATTTGATTTTTTTTTGTTATTTTGAATCATTTCTGTTATGCATTTAACAAACTAATTCGTGCTTCAGAAAGATCCTATCAATATTTGAGCAGCATGTCTAACCTTCACCAAATAAATCAACCGGCCTAGACTTTTATTGCCCCGGATATAGTATCTACATTTGATCATCTCATGAATTATTGCTCACTTCTGATTCTCAGAAGATTTTGAATGATCCATTATCAAACAAAAGCCTAAATAATGTAATATTATGATTCCATTGATGGTATATAGTTTTCCTCCCTCCAAATTTCAGAGTCAAATGAAACTGCAGGCTGGGCACATCGACCCTAATCATTTCAGAAATATTGAAAGCATGGCTTCATTTTTTTCCTGTACTTGCCATATAGGGACAGGAATCCACACATCATCTTTTCCCCCAGCAATAAATCCCAAGGAAAGATGACAGCAATGCAGAGAGTGTTTCTCAACATCCCCTACTGTCACACCAATTTTGTTTCTAAAGGGCTTTCCTGCTCTGTCAGAGTCCAAGGCAGACTAAGTGCCTGGCAGTATGAAGGAGCAGGAAAGATTCGCTTCCTGAATGAATTTAAAAGGGAAATGCTGGAAATAGCCAGAGAATTACCATTTACTTTGGCTACATAAATCCTCTCAGAGTTCTCCTGGAACACAGAAATCCTCCCCAGGACCGTGTTCGCGTGTTCCGGCATTTGGCAGTTGCTGCAAAAATGGTTTCACTTTGGGAGCAGATGCAGCAATTCCTCCTGAGCTATCCCACATAAAACATCAAAAACACAAGCAGTACAAGCTGATGAGGGTAGCGCATCTTCAACGCTGCCACCCACAGCACATGCTGTACGGCACTGTACGCTTTGAGTGCACGCACTTGCACTATGCCCCTCAGTTCACTACTGCTGGGACTTAGCGCAATGCCCCAAGCCTTTGGACAGCTTCCGAGGCCATTGCAAGGAACGCAGCCTGTGTCCTTCTATGCTTACAAGTCCAGGAACCAACCATGCACTTGGCAATAAAATGTGTCCTGTGGGGGTGCAGAATCATCACTTCTCCCTTCACGTGCGCAGGTAGCAACTCCCTGTTTCCCTTCTCTTTCAACATCAAAATTAGATTGTTTGCAGAATGCTACAGGTTATATAAACAGGAAAAAAAGGGGAAACTTTCTGTTTCCAGTAGCTGGTAGGAAAATGGATTTATTTCTAAGAATTATGGTGGTTACCACCACTGGCCATATTTCACACATCTGTATTTACAGCTCCCCAAGCGCAAGGAGACGGAAAAACAAAAATCTGATTTGAATTTATTATGTAATTTCTATGGCTTTTACGGAAGAGATTTTAACAATTGTCTACTAAGCATGCAGGTTAACATATGTTTCATATATTATGGAGTCAATATCCCACCCAGTGTAAATCTCATAGTTCAGCATGCCCCAAATTAAATGCTGTAATGACTTCTGAAGATGACAGTACAATCTGTAATGTCAATACCGTACTGTAGTCCATGGTTGTAATTTGTTAGGTCAATAATTCAACACAGTCTACTAAACTTAGTACTGGCTTCCTCAAGAGCGCTAAAATAAAAGTTTAAAAGGTTCCCAATAGCATATTTATAGTTATCTATAATTAGTTCTGCAGCATCACAGAAATTACATTTATAAATCAGACCACGATCTTAATTTCACACTTATTCTCCAAGGAGCAGCATAAACAATTGCAACTACTCCTCTAGATCTTGATAGCTTTAATCCACAGCACAGTCTGCACAGTCAGTGAGACTCCTTGATTTTTTGTTCTCCTTTGACTTCATCAAGAGTTTGAGCAGAAGCCAACGGCCAATTCCTATCTAAGAAATAACAGGATAGCTTCTAATCAGAAAACCATCTGATTCCACTTCATAATTCAGCCCCAGCAAGAAGCTGAGAACAGTCAGGTCTCTGCGCTGCAGTTGTCATGGGAAAGGACTGACCACATCGGGTTAGAGATGCAAAGGGGAAAAAGCGTCCCTACCCCGGCTAGCGCAGAATTCGATAAAGGAAAGGTCCATCGTGCAGAGGTGCTCTCCTTACTGCAGCTGCTCAGTCTATTCAGATGTAACTTTCTGGGTGATCTACGAGCCCTGTCCAACAGCAGTCAGTAAAACCAAAGCACTGATTTTCATGAAAGGATGAACAGCATGTGTTACACGTGTTAGCTTCGTTACCTATATTACATCACACTGTATTATTAAAAAAAAAAAAAGGGAAAAAAGATAAGAACATTTTCACTGTTGGGCAACCGCAACTTCTATGGCGTAAAGAAGTGCTGGCTGTGATCCGTGGTATTTGAATGCTTTCAAAAAGTTGTCTCTACCTTTGGGATAGATATGAGCTTCATGAAGAGAAAAAAAGAAAAAGAAAAAAACCAGCGTAGCTGGCCAATGTTGATGCACGGCAGCTTAAATTATACTGCATGCTGCTGGATTCCTTTTTTTCATCTATATGCCAGGAACAATTGACCTAAGGCAAGACTTTTTTTATTGCAACTTTTGGCAGATCCAGTCAATATCCATTATTTACGATTACGTTTTTTTGGCGTGTGTGTGTTTCTGCTGCAGTATCTCTGCCTAATCGTGAAGTCCAGAGAGGACTTCACCATATAATTACTCAAAGTTCATTTAGTAAGTGATGCAGATGCAAGATACAGGAGAAAAATAACACCAGTCGGTATGCAACTATGTTCCTAATGGCACTTCTGCAACATATCTCTCTAAGCAGAAAGTATGTGGCAAGCTAGGACTGAAAACCCTCTACGTGAGCTTGAGACCCTTTTTTCACATTTCCTTCAACATCCTTTGTTTCCCTAATCTATAGGGACAGGGAGTTGCCTGGACCTGCACTTGCAAAATCCCATTTCTACCACCGTGCAGCACAGAACCAACATCACAGAGCTTGCTTAGGAAAAATACTACATCATCACTGGAGTCCTGTACGCCCGTGTTTTAAGCAGAGCTGTTGCAAATAACATCTGAGACATCAGAAACAAGGAGGGGGGTAGTGCATGGGAATTTTCCTCTGCCTTCTTGGTGTATTTAGAATCACAGAATGGTTTGAGTGGGAAGGGACCTTAAAGATCATCTAGTATGTGCTCTGAGCAGCTCGCTGGCGTGTTAGCGCCAGGTTGGTGCTGTGATACACACCCTGTACAGCACTGCAGGAACGGCTTTGCCTGCACAGGCCAAGTCACTCATGCTTTGGGAACAATCCTGGACTGGCGGACAAGCAAGGACCAGAAGGAAGCAGAAGAACCCAGGGAAGACACAGGGGCATAAGTAGTTGGGAGAACACACGTTACTTTGTTACCTGCTCACAGAACACCTTCTCTGATGAAAAATCCCGAATGTCAATGGAAAAAAAAAAAAAAGGCAACTAAATAACATTAACAATTTTTAAGGTATTACTTGTTAGAAGAATTCGAAT
Source organism: Steatornis caripensis (assembly GCA_013398225.1). NCBI lineage: Eukaryota > Metazoa > Chordata > Aves > Caprimulgiformes > Steatornithidae > Steatornis > Steatornis caripensis. The sequence continues at coordinate 196,268 of VZSC01013081.1, forward strand.
GTTTTGGATTAAGCTGAAAAAAAATCTTTAAAAATTAACATTGACCTTTTAACTTAAAAAAAATACATACCTACAGCCAAACCCCTCGTTCCCTCCCAGACCAAGAACACAAAGCCTACGAGCCTGCTGCCCACGAGCAACAGACCAGTGACAAGCAGCAAGGAGGCACCTCGGCCACCTGCTAGAATAAAGACCCTCAGAAGAAAAAGCCCATGCTCTGCGCCAGGGTGACAGGCACAGCAGGGCTGGGGGGCAGCACTGGCTGCCGTCTGAGGACACAGTGTAAGTGTGGACCTGCTGCCTCCAAGAGTTACAGTTCTAAAGTTAAACTCGGCTTGACTCAACTCAACTGAGCAGGAGGTTATGGAGTTACAGCTCACAAATTTTTGATGTGCCATTTCAGCAGGGTGACAAACTTATAATAAGCTGACGGTTTGTCGTATGACAAATCCATCTAATGGCCACAGATCCAAAACTTTCCCTCTGGTTAGCTGAGGGCAGATTAGGAACATAACAGCTGATTACCCGGCTACATCCATGCTTCTCTCCTGCTCCTGGGACAGCCAAACTTTTTCTACGAAAAGGTGAAAAGGAGAGGTGGGAGGGAGCCAAAGCAGTTTCAATACCAAATACATGACATGAAATACACTCCGTCTGTCCTTGCTTTCAGGGCTCTTTGCAAGTAACCACGTCTTGATGCATCTCCCCTGCTTTCACTCATAACACGCTCCTTTTTGCAAGTATCTTCTAGCTAGTGATAAGAGTAAGCTTCAGGCTGGAATTTGCAAATGCACTGAGTGAGGGAGCTGCGCAAATCCCCCTGGAATAAGTGGTGTAAGTACTAGCAGTGCTAATGGAGGAAGAAGGCTAAGAATAATTCCTCTGAGACATGAGCTTGTATGAATTGCCTAGCCTGCTAGGACTCTTAGAGGATAGAGAGCTCTTTGGCAAAGCTGCACTTTGAACATCTCTTTCGAAGCCAGCATAGCAACAAAATTAGTGTAAATGAATAACGGCAGACCAAAGCAAGCTTCAGTAATATAATTCTGCTATGCGCTAAATATAGTACAAATGTGTGCATTCTGTTCTGAAATGCGCCTCTACCAAAAAGCAAAGGATAACTTTCGAACCTTATTTTAACGCTTTTCTTTGCACATCCCTTCTAAAGATGAAGGGTCAGGTATTGCCCAGTCTTCGCAATCCCTGAGCAAAACATTGCAAGGTGACATATCGCAACACAAACAACTTTATTGTTGCTACACAATCAAGAGCGGCACTAGAGTTCAGTACCTCGTACAGTGTTCATGCAGAGATTATAGGAATCAAAACTAGAAGAAAAAATGGCTCCTTAGCAAGCACGGGAATGGACCAGCGGAGTGCTACAGATTCCTCAACAAATCCTGTGCAAATTCTGCTTCTCCTAATTTAAAGAGGTGATGGAAGGAAATGTACTGCTAGTTTATTCACATATTTCTCACCGATGCCAAGTCTGAGCAGCTCCTCTAGCCATGGCAGAACCAGGTTGACATTCCCGCTAAATCTGGCTGCAAGACACCTGCTCCAAGCAGGCAGGACAGCTCACGGCTTCTCAGGAAAGAAGCCGCCACACACTCACAGACTGCCAGTTACACTTCAAAGCTCAGCTGAGAGCACCCACCAGTCCTTGTCCATGCTTCCACAGGCGACGTAACCTGATGATCTCAGTCGCACTCCAACAGGAGTTCACACAATCTGGAGAGACAAGCATTTGAGCAGGCTCTCGCTGGCATGCTGAGCCGACAGATCCCATCAGTACAGATCCTATCATTTCTTCATTTAATTTTTGCTGTCTGTAGTTAAGAAGTCTCCAAATTTGTTAAAACAAAAAAAAAAAAAAANCAGGAGTTCACACAATCTGGAGAGACAAGCATTTGAGCAGGCTCTCGCTGGCATGCTGAGCCGACAGATCCCATCAGTACAGATCCCATCATTTCTTCATTTAATTTTTGCTGTCTGTAGTTAAGAAGTCTCCAAATTTGTTAAAACAAAAAAAAAAAAAAAGAAAAGGTAGAATACTTACTCCTAGCTTGTTGCAGGTAGGCTGAATGCTGAGAAAATGCTAAGGGTCAAAAAAGCTGAATTCCCTATCCAGCCCTGGAAGCCCTGCCAGACCTGCCTCCTGGCTAACAGTGTCCCTACCTAAGACACTGCCTGTACTTCCACAGGCAAGAACTACTCATGTCTTACCACAGCTCCTATTTGATTTACTCTCCTTCGCCCCTTTCCTTTCACCCCTCCACAAGATTTCTTTCCTGGCATGCCTTCCTCAGGCTCGCCACTTCCTAACCCTGCCAAGCCACTGCTTGTCTATTCCAAGTTTTTCGTGCGTTTATAAAAGTGACAATGTGACCTCTTGTAAAAGTCACTTTTACAACACATCAAACAGACAGCCAGAAGACAAACACGCACTTCTCCTCCATGTACACTGCATCAGCCTGACTCACCGGTGTGGGAAGCAGGAGGAGCCGTGCCTCTTGTTCCCTGAGCCAGTGACCGCTGCTCACTAGTGTCCTCCGTCCCCACACGGCCCCGGCTGGCGGATTCGGCTGCTGCCCGTGGGGGTTAAGGGAGGGTTATGCACAACTTAGTGATGGTTTCTTGCAGGACTGGATTAAACCAGAAGCAAGCCCTGCTGGGAAGCTGAGTTATCTGAGTGCAGGTAAAGGCATCATTCACGGGCCAACCTTACTGGTACAAAGTGAAAGGAATCACTTGCACGCAGTGGCCAAGCAGAAGCTTTTCCAATGTGCAAGAACGGCAATGAGAAGAGTGCTACATCCCAGTAGACTCCCTTGGGTTTGAATTTCCAAATCTATTCAGCCAACGCTTTTAGCCATACGGTCCTTCGGCAGAAAGCTAGAAGCTATTACCATAGCTAATTGCCGCAGCTAACAGATGCCTTCCCCTCAGCACACTGCTAACACAGTGCAAGGCTCTGAGTGCGCAGCGGTGGGCAAGAAGGAAGGGGAATTTTAAGACTCGATTTCTATTCCTTCTACTTCAGGTACTTATTAAAATCTGCTCCAAAATCAGCAACAGAATAGAAGTGTTGCTTTTAAGGCCATTCTCTTCATAACAAACACAAGAACTGTTATAAGCCAGCACTAAACATAAGCGTAAAACTAAGCGTACATTTACATACTTTAATACTAGATGCTATGCCAGCCTATATATGGGTAGAATCTAAAAAAACCNACAGGCAAGAACTACTCATCTCTTACCACAGCTCCTATTTGATTTACTCTCCTTCGCCCCTTTCCTTTCACCCCTCCACAAGATTTCTTTCCTGGCATGCCTTCCTCAGGCTCGCCACTTCCTAACCCTGCCAAGCCACTGCTTGTCTATTCCAAGTTTTTCGTGCGTTTATAAAAGTGACAATGTGACCTCTTGTAAAAGTCACTTTTACAACACATCAAACAGACAGCCAGAAGACAAACACGCACTTCTCCTCCATGTACACTGCATCAGCCTGACTCACCGGTGTGGGAAGCAGGAGGAGCCGTGCCTCTTGCTCCCTGAGCCAGTGACCGCTGCTCACTAGTGTCCTCCGTCCCCACACGGCCCCGGCTGGCGGATTCGGCTGCTGCCCGTGGGGGTTAAGGGAGGGTTATGCACAACTTAGTGATGGTTTCTTGCAGGACTGGATTAAACCAGAAGCAAGCCGTGCTGGGAAGCTGAGTTATCTGAGTGCAGGTAAAGGCATCATTCACGGGCCAACCTTACTGGTACAAAGTGAAAGGAATCACTTGCACGCAGTGGCCAAGCAGAAGCTTTTCCAATGTGCAAGAACGGCAATGAGAAGAGTGCTACATCCCAGTAGACTCCCTTGGGTTTGAATTTCCAAATCTATTCAGCCAACGCTTTTAGCCATACGGTCCTTCGGCAGAAAGCTAGAAGCTATTACCATAGCTAATTGCCGCAGCTAACAGATGCCTTCCCCTCAGCACGCTGCTGACACAGCGCAAGGCTCTGAGTGCGCAGCGGTGGGCAAGAAGGAAGGGGAATTTTAAGACTCGATTTCTATTCCTTCTACTTCAGGTATTTATTAAAATCTGCTCCAAAATCAGCAACAGAATAGAAGTGTTGCTTTTAAGGCCATTCTCTTCATAACAAACACAAGAACTGTTATAAGCCAGCACTAAACATAAGCGTAAAACTAAGCGTATATTTACATACTTTAATACTAGATGCTATGCCAGCCTATATATGGGTAGAATCTAAAAAAACCTCCAAAGGTTACATGGGAATTTTAGAAACTTTAGAAATTTGTTGAAAGTAACAGCCTGGCACTCTGTAGAGCGTAATAGCTTTGCTGAGGAGGTGCGGGAGTGGACAACGTTACAGCTCGCAATCTGGAATTCCCGCTTCCAGTTATCTGCCGCTCCCTTTCTGTAGTTTCCTCTCCCTCTTAATACTCCCAATTCTGGACTATCGAGTGTAAGTGGTCAGGCTAGCAATAATTGTGCTCAGAGGGACAGAAAGATTCCTGTCCCATGAGAGCAGAAAGGTGCCCTAAGGCTGAGCTGTGAGCAGAGCACAGCACAGCACATCTGCTTCACGCTGTCAGCAGCTGGAGCCTACCTTCACTGCCCATCCTCACCAGGTTACTCAGGGACTGTCCCTACTCCAGGAGCAATCCCTCCTGATGCCTGAATGCGGGCAAGAGACCTCTCTTGTCTCCAGCGAACAGATCGTTCACCACCTTCTCTGCCTTTGCTGACTTAGGAAGGTTTGCAGCACTTGCACTGTTGTGGTGGGGCGGTTTTGGGTTTCAGTTTTTTGGTTTTGGTGGGTTCAGGTTTTTTTTTTTTCCAAAAAGACACCCTTAAGCACGTGTAGAGTTTCCATTTGGGTGGTGATGCGGCGAGGTTCAATTTCACTTTAAAGCAGCTACAGCAGCCAAACAGATTTGCTGGCAACTGTTCATGTCACTCGATACACCGCAATAATGTTCTCTGCCAGCAATTTCAGCTGCACAGAGCCCATGCTGGATTCTTGTGTGCAAGGCAGGATTTCGCTAATGACCCTTCATGCAAATAAAATCTCCTTCCCTCACACAAACCCAAAAGTACTGTTATTTCAGGCTCAGGATGTTCACTCTGACCATAATGAAGTGCCTCGGGTTAATTTAGCATGTCATTACACATTAAGGTGTAATGGGCACATCTTCTGACTGACCAGCACTCGTGAGGAAGGCATGGAAAGAGAAGGCTGTTGAAAGACAGTCTCCCACACCTGCCCTGTCCTGCCATTTCTACATACTTTTGAGGGGTTTGGAGAGAGAAGAAAGCAAAATTTATTTTAGAACATTCACTCGGAAAACAGGTAGGACAAGTAAAAAGCAGATTCCCATTTTAAATAAAGATCTTGGGGAGACATTCTCTTTTAATGCTGACTAAACATTTTCTATGAGAAGAGAATTAACCCCATTTTCTCTTTTCTGCTCATTTCCTTTCAGTTGCTATTTTACAGAATTAGTATGCATTTCCTCACAAATCTCTTGCTACCAGCATCTGAACTTGTCTTTAGTAACGCACAGCAAACGACAGCGTGCGGCTGTACTTTTATTCTGAAAAAAAGGAAATCACGTTTGTCCTCCCACAACCAGGCAAGCCAAAATAATCTGAGGGTAGATTTTAACTTGCACGTGTGTTTAAAAACATATATGAAAAAACCACTTCCCGTTTCTTTGAACCAATGCTGCATGTCATGGACCATCAGCTTCAACTTCTCCTAGCCTTTGATAGCTTGTTGTTTAGCCACAAGGGAGAAGAGGAAGTTATTTCTTCTTGTGGTAAAGAAGAAAAATAAACAACCCCCTTCCACTCCTCCAAACCCACTCCTCCAGACACAGCAGAAGACCCAAGACCAAACAAACAAAAGCCCGAGAGGAAATTAACATTAAAAAAGCAAACAAGCATGAAATTCCTTAAAATACATCACCTTTGAAGAGAACATTTGGCAATCGCTTCAAAATAATAAACGGCAACGTGCAAGCCATATCATATCGCTTCCCTTTGCAGAAATAAATTGGGAAATCTCGCGACATTTAAGAGATCCATCAGCAAAAAACAACATTGGGGCTTTCGCATGTATGTGTGTCTGCAAAGACTGAGGTCAGCAGACCTATGGCGTTGGTTGATTCTGCCACCTTCAAAGACATTTAATCTTGTTTGAATTGCAGCTCAGTATTTGAAGTTGGCAAGTCACATCTCCTAAACTTTCCAGAATGTCATTTAAATTAGCTGGAAAAAAAAAAAAAAATGCTTTGGGTATTCTCTGCCACCACCAAAAAATACACATCCATGGCTCCCTCAACATGACACCTTGTACTTTATAGTTGTGTCCTGTGATCCAAGAAAATCTTTAAACAAGGTTAGGTATCACACGATTTTGAAAATGATGCATTTAAGCTTCTCTGTTATTTGTTCCTGATCTTTTTTTTTAAACTATTTAAAAGCTTTCTTTTCACGTACAATGGCAAGAAAATGTCTTTCTCAAAACAAGTAAAAATCTGTTACATAATTACGGGACTGCAGAAATTAGGACTTTAAACAAAACACCAAATATGAGGAGGCTTAGGCTATACTATAATTTCATAGGATCTATGACCATCTGAAGAAGAGGCGAAACCAAAGGTAAAAATCACAGCACCTCTGACATCAACAGGAATCGCACCACTGACTTCAATAGGACTAGGTTCTTCATATCGCCTGCCCAAATTTTGTTTCTTTTGTGTTAGTCGATTATCCCTTGGCGCCTTGCCCTCCTGTTGTAAGTCACAATTTGTAAATGAGTTTTCAAGGTTAGAAAAAGTGTAAGGAAATGAGATGTCCTACCGCTAAACAAAAATCTCAATGAAGTATTACAGTAGCTTTCCCAAAAGTGCACATTGGTCACTCTTCTGATAAGAAAACGTTAAAAATAAAACCCATCAGTGACTCATTTGCTTTTTACCGCAACCCAACAGCGGCACAGCCCTCCGCCAGGGAGATGCTCTGACCCACAAAATGACAGCTGCGTTAACGTCTCACCATCTGTATTTTCACATGGGTGCTCCAGAGCAGCCGCCCCGAAGATGCCTTCGCTGCGTGAAACAAGCCTAAGTAGAAAGCAGGTGTAATGGGGAAAAAATACATGGCAAAATTGAGGCAGTAAATGATCCTCTTCTAAACACAACGTACATTTGTCTGCTCTACAGGATAATCATTATCATCATCATCATCATAGTACATCTCGGAAGAAATCTGGAGTTATATCTTGCTGTCTGTTTTGCAAACAGAGTTAATGAGAGTCATGTGGATAATGTTTTTCATTAAATTGAGGATATGAGCCTGATTCAACTCCACTGAAATCAATGGGAGTCTTTCCATTCATCTTAATGAGGCTGCATCAACTTTTGTAACGCTAGAATGCAAAACCCTCCACTCATTCTGCCTCACAGAAGGTATCTGCTATTTTCAGAAGAGTCTAAGGACAATTTTACACCAAAAAATAGTCAAATCAGGTCAGAACTAAAGAATGTACACAGATGAGGGCATTTCGGAAATGCCTTATGTCAGTAGGAAATCGCGACATATTACCCTTACTCTATCTTTTTCAGGGTTATCTTCATAGTAAATGAATCACGTATTCTTAAGCAAGATCTGAAAAATCTCAGAAGGTACTGAAAGAGAAGTAATCTGCATATGTGGGAGATGTACAGAGAACTGAAGTGTGGCAGAGTCTGGCATTTTTATATAAAGCAGTGTTCACATTATGAATGTAAGGAAAATAAAACCCAGTGTTTAAAAAAAAGCTGAAGAAACTGCCTCATTTTTTTCCAAACAGAAACAATCTGATTAGTTTCAAGCACTCATTTACAAGAAAAAGGAAAAACAAAGAAAAACAACGCTCTCCTCTACGTAAGTTCTGCAAATGATGTATTTTAGCAAGTACATAAACTATCTCCAGGGAAGGCAAACCCAAAGTATGGATTCTGACTCCAACAAAGAATTCTCCTGTGTTCTCTTGTTACCCTTGTACAAGGGCAGCAAGCGGCAGCATCTCCACAGACAAATTTTTCTGAGTTTCTTTTACGGCTTTTTTTGGTTTTATACTAAATAACGGCAAGGTGATGGGCAGGAAGGGAGGGCCGCATCAGACCAAAAGTATGACAGGAAAAGCTGCAAGGATGGATAGGATTGTTATTATTTGTACCACAGCAGTGCCTGGAAACTCATGCCATGCTCAGGGCTGTCTTCGGCTAGGTCCAACGCAAACACACGCTGCAAGACAGCCCCTATTCGCAAAACCACAAATTATAGCAATGCTAATTTAATAGCTGCCAACTGGATGTAGATTTGGAATGAAAATATTTTTTACCTAACTGTTGACTTTTAGCTACTTCAGTGGCAGCTCTACCACTCCTGACAAATAAATCTTGTCAGCCACTTCAAGCAACTTCCTCCTCCCTAGTTTTCCTCACTGTTAGCAAAGACATCTATGGGGTTTTTTTCACTCCTCCTTGTTTTCCTTGTAAACTGCTGCATTACGCCAACCCTCCTCCCAGCCCTTTGGGAGCTCTGCACTTCAAAAGGATGGCAAATCTTCCTGTGGCATACGTGCAACTTCTGTTACAGTTAAGGAGGGTTACGAGTCAGAAGTTCATTTGGGGAGGCTGCTCTAGTTCCTTGCCCGTTTCCTGTAGCATTTGGGGATGCAATTCATCTTGGTCTAGTGCTTCATCAACTTTTCACAGTTCTAATTACCTTATTATCTGCTTCACTACTCCAGTCAAGCCTTTTTGTTTTCTACATTGCCTTTCAGGGTCCTATTGCTCATCCTAGGGAATATTTCTTTCACCTTTTCTTCCTGCGTGCAAAAAGCAGTGCACAGAAATCAAGTGAACTTGCGCAATGAACTTGCCAGCTCTTGCCGGGCTGCAAGCCTGAAGGCACATGCTAATTAGGCACATGCCAGACAGATCACATCTGATGCCTCATGCTTTGCTCTCTGCAGCCGATTGCCTTTTATCAGCACCCTCCGTCATCCTCAGCTTGCTTTCTTTTTCAGGTCTTAGTGGGCCTGTCACTTCACTAAGAATTCTTTTACTAAGAAGTATCTGGAGACAGACAGGATGGAAACAGGTCTGAAAAAGTAGGAAACCGAATACAGGAAGAACTGCAAAGATGGTGACATCAGACTCCCAGTTCTGGGTTTCCACGGCCAAGAATAAGCTATACATGCTATCAGAAGTATGAAAAGGCTCTCTGGAAGGCAGAACATTAAGAATCCACCAGAAAGACAACCAACTTCTATTTGCAGTTTACCCCATTAAAGAGCATTGCTTCCCTTGCATCTACAGAGTCGTATACAACAAAATGTTCAGATCCTCTCTACTCTGGATTCAACCGTGGTAAAGATGAGTCTGTGCCTTATGAAAGTGGATTCTGGGCACTGGCTCCAGCAGTGAGCCTTTCTGCTACTGCCTTCTCCTCACAATTCTCACTTATAGCCCAGAACGCTATTTTCTCATTTTTTCCCCCATGTTTTTCTCCTGAACCTTTCTACGTCCTCTCCAAACGTGGCACTGTCAGCAGGAAGCCCAGGCTTCAGCTCTGTTCTGCCATAAGCCTTCCCGCCTGTGATGCTGATACTCCCAAGGCATTAAGAACATCCCCCCCCCCAGTTGACTTACTCAGCTTTCGGTTTATAAAGCATATGCAAAAAGGGTATCTTGGCAAGAAAACAGACCCACAACTATTCTATCAAAGGCAATTAAATTCACAAGTGCAAGTCAGCAATTTCCTCTCCCCCCCCAAAAAAAAAAGAAAGGGATTGAATCCAAAGACTAAGGCCAGCATTTGATTCAACACACCTTTCAGGAAAGAAAAATAACCGAGCTTGATGGCCGTGTACCATGCTGTGTTTACATTGCTAGCTGTTAGCACAACCATCTTTTTATTTCTGTTGACCGGGAAGCACCAAAGTGAGAACACAATGAACATGGGTCTCCACATTGTCAGTGGTACAGAAGCATGTCAAAATATATCCAAGAAGCTACAGACAAAAGCCCGGTACATAAATAGACGAGGCTCAGAACATTGAGTATATAAAGAATACCGGTTTCCAAAAACACCACCGAATCTCTTCACTGTGACAAGATGCCCATGAACCTGTAACCTGCTCAGACCAGTCTTCAAGCACACAAATTCAACAAGATCCTGACCAGCTACTTTCAAAACAGCTCAGGTCCCATTTTCAGATTATTTTCAAAAAGTCCCACCCTTAGCAGACCGAGGTCTTCTGAAAATGTTGGGTGCTGGTGTGACCCACTAGCAGGTACACCTTGTAAATCCCACTTTCTCTTGCCTAATCTGATATGAACAGGAGCCTGGTGCTGCTGTAGATGGGGAGAGCTCTTGGTCTGAAGCTGTTTCATGTCCAGCCATTGCTGCTGGGCCAGCCACAGAAGTTGCCATGGGGGCAAACCTGAAACGCAGGGGAGAGTAATGCTGAAAATCCAGCCCTATTTTTGGGTGCTAAAACCACAGAATCGCAGAACAGAGGGGTTGGAAGGGCCGTCTGGAGATCGTCTAGTCCACCCCCCCAATAAAGCAGGTTTGCCTACAGCAGGCTGCACAGGAACACGTCCAGGCTGGTTTTGAGTATCTCCAGAGAAGATTCTTCCAGATTTTCTGAAAGGCAGCTGACAGACTGGAAGGTGCATCAAGCTGGAGGCAAGGAAGAGTTCTCTTTTCCTCCATTTTCCTCTCATTCCATGTTTGCTTCCAGCAAGCACCTCTAGCCTCCTGTTCCCATGATTTGTTACTTCTACATGTTAATTGCACCTATTCTATCTTTCTTCCATTTACCTTTTCATCTGCTTTTTTTGGCATTATTTTCTTTTAGTCATCTAAACAGCTGATTTCCTTCCTTTAATCAAAAAGCACCTTTCCTCCCTTATCCACACAGTCCCAAAACATACAGCTCTGAAAAGCAGCAAGGCTCAGGGCGAGAGGATTCTTTCCTGTTTCCTTTGGTTTATTTGGGGTTTGTCTTCGATCACCTCTATTCTGCTCTAGAAGCAGAAGGTTGCTGCGAGAAACCTGTGTGATCAGATCTCTGTCAATGCGAGTACATTTCCTGCTGGATTCCCCAAAAAAAAAAAAAAATCAAAGTGGAAAGGCCAGGCACAAATAGTTTTGGATTTTTGGACTAACCGAATGGCATCAATCCTCTAGGATGGGAACCAAACAACAGCCCAAGAAAGCCCTTAAAATAAGTTACAAAGGAAGACATCTATTAATACAGAAAGGCAGCCATACCAGCATGATGGGAGGGAATAAAGCAAGCCAGCTATGCCCCAAAGGATGGCTGCTGCCACGGAAAGAATTCAGACCTGGAATAAATTACAGGATTTTGATCCCACCCGTGGCCAGCCTTTCCAAAGCATTCAAGCATTCACCATTGGGACCAAAATTTCAAAAAGGGCTCGGTTAGTTGTCATGTAGGGAAAAAAAAAAAGTAGCCAAATTTTTCAAAGAACTCAACATCTGGCAGTGCGCTACTCTAACATCTATTTAAAAGAATCCGGTGTCAATATATAGTTCTCTCATTACTCTGCATCTCTCCTCAGTTTGCTGATTCGACCTCATCTTTCAGGTATGCTAAACATCAGCTCAGTTAAACTTTCCTTTTCTATTAGCTCCTTCGCAGCTGTTGCGCTTCTAGTCTCACATCCTCAGTCATTATTCTCCAAATTACTAGCGTTGCTCTCTCCTTTGCCAGTTCACACGTGTTTTGACTCTGGAAGCGAGCCAAGGCCAGCAGCACACGCATACCTGTCTGCTTATTTCCTGTTTAATGGAACACAGCCTCTGGCACCCAGGTAGCAAAATCCTTCAACTATCTCGCTGACCTTTTTGCATATTTTAAGAGGTTATTTTGTGGCTTGTGCACATAACGCAGCAGAGTTCAGAGAGATTTGTGTTGTCTTTCCCACATCCTCACCTCTCCCCTAATAAGGCTCCTCAGTGGTCATCTCAATCCATGAATGCAATAGGTCTAGCCAGGCCTATTCCTGTAACACACAAACACTGCAGAAGTAAACGGAGAAAGAAGTATTTTGATGTGATGCACAAAGAATAATCGCATTATACTGGAGCGGACTGTGAATTACCTTCGGCCAGAAAAGACCTAGGCCACAGCAGAAGGAACGGAGAAACTACTGTAGTGGGGAATAAAGTAAGAGAGAATAGAAAAATACAGGCCTGCCTGTACGTAGTGCCAAGTTCTGCAAGCATCCTTCCTACGCTCCCGGGGAGCCTGAGGCATGTCAGGCTCTGGCGCAAACAAAGAGAGGAAAGCAAAGAACGCCCACCTTAGGGGGACTGCTGTGTACGGGAACGACAGAGTGGCACTTTGAAAGGTTGGCAAGGAGGCTGCTTGGCTCGCGAGCCGTGGCAGCTAGCCCCCACGGATGAGACGACTACATGAAACTCAAAGACGAATTTTGATGGCCTCTCCCTCTGCAGCTGTAATTGCTGAACAGTAACTGGCTGGCTGCAGTGCCAGCCTCGTAGGAGACGAGGTCTTCTGTAGCGCTCGCATCTCTCACTCCCACTGAGCTTGTGCTAAAAATGAAAGCTAGGTTTATTCTTACGGCACTAGACTAAGATTCAGAAGATTAACATTCATTTTCTGTCTTTGCTAAACCCATGGCAGGACAGCCACTGGACCACTAATTTGCACTCTGTTTCAGACCCACTTTTACAGGATGATAATAATATTTTCTTCTGTTCCAGACTTTGCTTTGTCATTTAAGAGTTTTGCCTGTTCGTTTTTCCAGAATAAGGACTATTTAGTCTATGCTTGTTTGGAGCTTTCTATCTACAAACAACATAAAAATAATACAAAGTTTTAAAAATATATCAAAAGAAGCTGCATAAGTCAGTATTTTACAACATTTTAAATGACAGAAATTTGATTTTTGTGCCTAAATGGAAATTCACTCAGTTCAGGAACATGTGTTGATGCTGTGAACATGTCCGGTAATATCTCTGCCATTTCTATGCAAGTTTTTAGTTCTGCAATATTAAATAAGGCTCTTATTAAAGATTTATCCCAACCTGTCCCTTTGCATCTGGTGACTGTGTACCACAAAGCTAGAGAAGCACAGCAAAAATAAAGTAGCTGCTATAATTCCAGCCACGCTTCCTGTTAGTTCCAAAATATCTTCTGACACCACGCTTGCCCTGTAACAAAATTTGGAGCTATTTCTATTTAAAACTCCTAATGATCCATTAAATTAGTGTGTGGAATGGGGAGGGGAGTGGGAAAGGTGCTGCATTTTGGGTTGTTTGGGGTTTTTTTTATAAACATCAATGTGAGTTATAGTGTAATTAAAAAAAAAAAAAAGTTTGCCAAACCTTGCATCAAATTTCAAATTACATTTTTGTGAATTTTTAAAAAGTTATTCTACTACAGTGGAGGGATTCACTGCATAAAAATTGTTCTGGAGTAAAAGGTGAAAATTTTCTCTGATCTTCTAAACTCACCAGGTTACTGAAGATCCAAGAGAAAACAAAACCAGACTCAAAGGTAAAATAAACTTTCACTAAAGGACCAGACAGAGCTACAGTGGCTGCCTAATAAATAGCAGGAACTGCATCAAGACAGAAGAGTTGGTACTTCCTCGCACTGCAGTTGTTTTGCACCGCGATCTAACCTCATGTCAAAATAAAAACAAAAATAAAATATGCGCCTTTCAGTCAGAAGCAATGGTGAAACTTCCCCCACAATTCCAAAGATTCTTCCTGTACTGCAATTGCACAAATGCAGAATGACTACTTTCAAAGCTGCCATGGCGCTAGGAAAACAACTGTGAGAACCTAGAAGTCTGCAAACAAAATGTTACAGCGATCTGGGCCATGAAAATGATCAGAAAAGAGAGGCTTGTTTCTTAGAAGGCTAAGATGAAGAAAGGCAGCTGTGGGTAGCTGTTTCAGACACACAAGGAGACTTGTATGCGTTTCATGTGACATCAGAGGGACAGACTCATTGCCTCCAGGGCTGCCATGAAGTTTCCCACGTTCCAGAGGTTTCAGTTCGATGCTGTAGAACTTCTATCAGATATTGAGTAGCAGTCTTCTGTTAGAAAATACACACCTCTCGTTCTCAGTCTTTACAGAGAGAGCTGATTAAGCTTCTCTCCCAAATTTAATTTAGCACCGCATACTCACAAAATATGTCACAATTGTATTTTGTTATAAATGAATAGGGATTATAGAGCACATAATCAGATCAAAAATGGAGAACACAACTTGCACAGCAGAATCCTGATACAATAAGCCTCCCCATTAAGGGGTAAGCTGTGCCACGGGAAAAGGAGGTGCTCTTCTGGCCAGCTTGTATTCGTAAAGCAGGATAAAAGTGGAGAACAACCGCCATTTGTATTCAGGACAAGGAGGCAGCAGCAGAACATATGGACTGCAAGAATCCTTACCAGCGCTACACACTGCAGGCTTTCTGCATTATCCTAAGACTCTTAAATCAATAGCAGCAGAAGGATTCAGCTATCCCAAGGGCATCTCTATTGCTCTATTTTACAGCTATGCTGTATCATCTATCACTAAACAACACAATCCCCACCCCTCAAAAAAAAAAAAACAAAACCCAACCCAGAATATATACAAATTCCTGCTGTATTTAAGGATCTTTGGGCAAAGTCCTACATGAGTGGCAAACCTAATCAGAGCAGTGAGAAGCTAGTGCCGATTCCCTAAGCATCTGCCTGGCTTTCGTTCACAAGACCGTTTGCCTCATGATGAAAGATGAAAAAATCCAAGTGAGACTTGAGACTCATCAGAGAAAGTCCCATACTAAATGAAAAGAAAGGACAAAGATAGCACTTACTGTTTTTGAGATTCACACCTATTGCTTTCCATTTGATTTTGGTTTTCCCTGTGTTTAAACATGGCATCCCACACTTAATTTAACACCTGTTTAAACACTGCTTAATCACTTGATACTGAAAGCATTCTTGTTAAGTGGGATTTATGGCACTGACCTGATTAGGCAACAACCATTGGCATTGATAATCATTAGGCTAAGATGGTTCCCTGGGAGATGTCCCAGTAAATGTGGCTGTCTCAATTAAGCACGTTGCAATTAAGTGGACTACATCTATAGAGTGATCTTACAAGGAGAGCAAGGCATTTCAAATGTCTGTCTTTTTTTTTAAATATGGTGGGGGTTTTTTAATGCAAAATTATTGGTTTTGACTGGAGAAGAGAAAACTACTTGCAGGCTTCTCTAAGAATTCAATTTTTTGGTAACAACAAACTCTTACTTCAATGCTAAAGATTTCCTCTCCAGTCCCCTTAAACCTCTGCTTCGCCTGGCCCGAGAAGCACATTTGCACTGGAGGCTTTGCCCACCAGAGCTGTCCCAAGAAAGGCCCCTTTGCCCAGAGGGTGAACAACAGGGAGAACAACTGCAGGGTGTGCAGTGACAGAGGCTACCGCCTGCTGGTCTCTGCTTTGTTTGTTAGAGGAATTGAAAGAAAACAGGTAAATAGGGCTGGGAAATGCAGGAAGACAAGCAAAAGTCTTATGGTC
Source organism: Steatornis caripensis (assembly GCA_013398225.1). Classification (NCBI taxonomy): domain Eukaryota; kingdom Metazoa; phylum Chordata; class Aves; order Caprimulgiformes; family Steatornithidae; genus Steatornis; species Steatornis caripensis. The sequence goes on from VZSC01013081.1 coordinate 211,909, forward strand.
AAAATCAGTTCAGTTTTGCTGTCAGCAGCCCTCTTTTCGTCAGAGTTTCTTGGAGATGCCCAGCCAATCCCCCCGGGCAGGCCTGCATAACCAAGCTATTTGAGTCCAGTATGCAGAGGTTGGTCCCAAGCCCCTTCCATCTACACACGCAGCTCTTCGTGACCTTGGTGAGCTGGCTGGGTAGCACGATGGACACACGCCAAGAATCCATTTCTATTTTGGCTTGTACCCAGTCCTCCCTGCTGCAGCAGAGACATACATTAGCCCTCCTGAGTGCTGATGATCTCCAATGCTATCCCAGTCTCCCCTGTGTTTAGGAAAGGGGAGTGTTTATCCTGTCATTCATGGGAAAAAAAATCATATGCAGTTCAGCTTACCACTGCATGGAGAACCTCAGGGGGCAGCGTCATTAAGACATGGTTTTTCAGCATATCTGAGCCCCACAGACTGGGTGCCAAATGCCCCAGAAACTTTGCAGCGAGGCGTATTTTTAACTTTGCATAAAAGGCTGTCAATGATGCATTCCCTGTTTCAGGGGAAAGGGAGAGGATGCATAGTGGGAACCTGTAAGACTGATTTGCTGCAGGTCAATAGCTTTAGTTTCAGCCAAAACCAATGGGAGATATGCTTGGAGCATATAAAATGCTGCCTAATTTCAAGAAGCCTGTAAAATAATCCTACCTACGTGTCTCAAAGTCAAGGGACACATGCCTCCTTACTCTGTGCCCTACTTTCTTAATATGCAGTTGAGGTGAAAACATCTCCTGCGTGACAGCAGTACAGTAAACAGAGATCAATTCTTTGTGGTGGTTCTTTTCGATACCGCAGTGAGGTATGCCATATACTGTATCACAAGAGAATGAGCATTGCTGTCGTCTCTGCAAAGCTTGCCTGTAATGTCCTTTTTGATAGATGGATACTGGACACCGAGTAATGAGACAAAAATCAAATGTCAGATAATCTCTGTCTCCATGCAATGAATAACACCTACTTGTTGCTCTGGATGAGGTAGAAGCCATAGAAAAGCTAATGCAGAAACATATAATTGAAGACTACAATGTAATGCATGCATGTAAGAAGCCTAGAGGTAGGTTTCCAAAGTCACTTCAACTTCTGGCATTTCTAAGCTTTTAACTTACTGACCGAACAATCTTCTTATGTCATTTCAAGCGTTTCAGGTTTGTAGTTGTTTGGGTTTTTTTAACTGGAGAGTGTAAGTGAAAGGGTTGGTGTATACTCATAAGCAGTCAGGCAGTCATCTTTCTTTACAGGAAAGATTTGAGGCACACTTACAAGCCACGAAGCATCCATGGCAGATACTCCTCTCCGTTCAGGAAGTTTTAATCCCCTCCTGTCTGCTGCATGTGCCCACCAGCACAGCAGCTGTTCTAATCAAAGCGCCAAAGCCAACGCTCGCACTGTTGTGCCAACAAATGGATTGCTGAAATTGAATCTTAGGACTCTAATGGGAATTTAATCTTCTAAATCATCAAGGTTCTTGAAAATACTACCCTGAATTTACAGCTTAATCCCCAAACTGTAGGGAAGAGCAAAGCAAAGCTTGTCATAAGACGAAACTACGTTTATATTTTTCAGAGATACAGCAGCAAGTCTTCAGTCCCCAGCTTCTGCGTGGTTGAAGTTACTGATTCATATCTCATTTCTGGCAAACTTCATTTAACCAGTTGACCTGGTATCTTTTTCCTAGGTGAGAACAATTAACACAGTAAAAATGCAGTAGGCACACACTCCAGCGCTCTTTCCATATGCAAAGCAGTGCCATGGAAACAGAAATGCCAGGGTGGTGGTGAGGGCAATCGGCAGTCACCAGATGAGCAGTGAATCAAGGGCTGAGGAAGACAGCTGTCAGCAGGATTACTCAAATAGATTGCATTTCACAGGGCAGCTCACATTAATACTGCAATATGGTATTTAAAAATCAGGACAGAAATTTGTTGCTTCACCATTAGCTACCGTGTTATCACTTGCCTGGCCAGATAACAAAAGGGCAGTGGCATGACCTGCAGCTTGGGGAAATAAAGGATTCAGCTTTAGCTTTATCTCTTCATTCCAATAGCCATTTCTACTTACTTTCTACAGCTTGTTGTTTTACACTTGCCCATGCAATACACAACCTAAACAGCTGTATATTGTTTTCTTCCCCTTTTGTTTCCCAGAGAAAGAAAACAGAGCCGTGTATTGCCCTACTGAACTTTCTAACTTTCCCAGAGACAGACAAATCACTTGTCTGAAAGCAGAAGCTGGTAGGAACTTTAGTATCCTCTGAAGCAAATCTGCCAACGACTCTGCTTCCTCAAGAAGCCGAGCGGCCAGCGGGACAGCCTCCCTCTCTAGCTCCACGCAGATGCAAACATCTGCTTCTCTCTCCCACAGGTCCCTGTGACATATCGCCAAAGACTTCAGGGAAGCCTGCTGCTTCGCTGCTCAGCATCGCTTCTGATCACTCACGGCATTGCAAAGCAAGTGTTGAATGCTATCGGCTCAGAATGGGAGAGAGGTAAATATAAACACAATACAGAGGAAGTGAGGAGAGAAAGAGGCAATGTACGCTGAAGAGGCAGGCAAAGACTCCGTCAGGTGTTCGTCAGTGAAATGTGCTGTGTATGTGTCAGATCTCACTCTCCACAGACATCTGCCCTGTTGGAAGATAACAGGGCGCTGAGTAGAGGAGTGAGGTGCAACGCTCGAGGCACAACCCAGGGCCTTAAGCCAGAGGTGAAGATAAATTTTAGCTATTATGCCAGACTGACCTGCAGCAGCCTTTCTGCCTATTCTGCCATCGGTGAGGTCTTAAACCACCCCAGTTTACTGCAGGACATCAGTCAGAGTCCAGCTGTACAGTGTGACTTGCATTATAGAAAGTATTAAAAATTCCCTCTGAGCTCAATGGGCTGTGACAGCAGCTGCATCAGTCAAGCTTGTCTAGACTTACTTATTTATTTGGTAATGTTTGATAATCTTGTAATTAGTCAACTGCTAATGAACATGCATGCCAAAAATAAATCAGCCATATAACATCTCTCGTAACTATTTCACCAACACTATTGTAAGACGGTGAGAATTTCTAAAGGTCTTTGCTTTTTCTCTTTTTGAAAATTCTGTCTTCAAATTAGATGCTGTGTATATATTTGAAGTCCCACTGCAGACATTTACTGTCTTGAAGTTCCAAAGGGCATTTGTAATATCTCGGATTGCCAAAATGAGAGCCAAAGAAAATGCAGGATTTTTTTTTCCCCCTTTAAAATCAAAGTAAAGTGAACCTCCCCAAAGAAAGGTCTTCCCAGAGCGTTTCATCTTGAATACCCTGAGAACCAAGGCACGCAAGCTCACTTGCAGCAAGAAAAATTGCCTGACCTTTCGAGGCTGTAATTTTCAAAACAAAATGCAAGCCTTGTGCAAGCTGCAGCGACGCCGGATGTCGGTTCTGTACCACTCTTGGGCTCTACAGAGAAAAGTAAACACTGCACTCCAGCACGCTCTGCACTCCAGCACGCTTGACGTGCTCTTCTGTGCGGCAAACACCTGGAAACCCTGCAGGTACAGTACCTGTCCCAGAGGTTACACAGAGCGAGTGTTGAGAATGATCCACAAAAGAGAGAGAGGGAGCAGGGGAAACCCCAAAGCACACACGTAGTGGTCAGAAGACCTAAGATTTGAAATCCAGAGAATTCAGGCATTTTCATAATCTGGTCCCTAATGAGTATTCGTTCATATGAAAACCTCCCTTTCTGCGAACGAGATGTGTCCCTCCCTTTTCTCTTTCTTTTTAAATCATAACCCTTCAAGCAGAATGATAAGAAGAAAAAAAACCCAAAGAACCCCAAGGATCCTTTCACCAAAACCCAAAAGGATCCTTGCACTAAAAACCAAAGGAAAAAGGTGATGCTGCCACTTCAGCTACATTCCTCCTGCCTTCTCCCAAAATTACCTAATACCATGTTTCTTTAACCACTGCAACAAGAGAGTTAATAACCATTTCCATTTCCACAGTATACAGAATTCCAATGAAATGATCAATGGCAAAACTTCAATAATTACTCAACAAAAGCGGCTTTTTGAATCGGTGATTTCCTGTTTTGCTCTCACTATAGGACTGATTCAGGTCTCCCCCGAAGCCAACGGAAAGCGATTTCAGCATTTATCAGCCCAAGGTTCCCATATTCTGTAATTTACAGATCTCAGGCACAGACACAGCGCTTATTTGCCCTAAGAGCTGCCCAGCTGACAGGCTCTTGAAAAAAAACTTAGTTGCCTGCTCAGAAGCCCAGCACTCTCTTTACTTCTCATTTTACTGATGGACATGAGTTGTAATTGGGATGATCCTGGTCATCTACAAGAAGAATATGAAAATATATAAAATATCAGCAATATATTGTTTATATTCTAAAAGCATCACTTCCTTAAAATCTCTTTAATGATACGAAAGTATGTTCTGTAGCACATCTCAGTTTAACAAAACATCTCTAAGGTATTTTTCGCATTACTAAAAGAACATGGCTAAGAATAACAAACCTTTTTTGACTTTTGATTTTCTATTTGCATTTGCAAAATAAAGTCACAAAGTCTAGATTTTTTGGCAAGGAAGCACACTAAACACATCAGTCTCGCCTGGGATGCCACGGAGATTGGGCAAAGCTATCAACCAGTTGTGACCAGGACCATGAAAGATCTTTTTTATCTGTTTTTAATGCAGATTTTTGTTCTAAGGTTTCAAAAAGTTGTTCTGCCAATAAAAATGCTAACATTTTATTTATAGAAACTTTGCTCGCTTCCTACAGCGGAACAGATAAACTTTAAATTGTGTCGTTTAATAATGGGCAATTAAGTCGTATAAACAAATTAAACGTAATACACAAGCAACTTAACAGAGCTGAATAAACACTGTTCTAATAAAAACAGCAAGTTCTCCTAAAGCAATCTGACACTTCCACAAACGACAAATTTGGACAAACATTTGTGCTCTCCCTTGTGAATATTTTTCCTCCCCGGTCATTCAGCAATTCTAGATTAGTAATTTTACTGAGGTTTGGTTTTTTTTTTTTCCCCCCCAAATGTCTGAGTCCTGCAGCAAGGGGAGATAGTGTTAGGTGTTTCAGATGCGTGTGAATATGTTAACTTCTAGGCACATTAGCAACAAACCTGAAATTCCTCAGCTGCATTCTATACAACTGATGTTTGTCAAAGCCATGTTCTTAATTCTTTGTCTACGAGCTATCCCACGAGGTTACAAAAACTACAGCTGTTACTTTGAAATGTCTACACCCAGATGCTACTTTTTGGATTACTTATATTTTTCTTTTAGATTTTAGAGAGAAACACAGAAGCGGTTACTGCAACATTTTCTTCTCTTCTCCCCCCCCTCCCCCTTTTTGGCTTTGATATCATTTTTATTTTCAGGTTGTTTCTTCTGTTATAAAGGCACATCAAATCAAACTTTCAAACCCAACCATACAGATAAAGAGGTAAAACAGAGGTGATATTTATGAGAACACTGGCAATCATCTTTTCCATGTCACCTTTCCCCTTCACACCCCAATTCCTGTTTCATTTGTTATGTCTGTTGTCCTCAGTGATTAATGTCCCTTCCCTCCCTCTGCACCACTGGAAAGGCAGAATTCGGAGGAGCTCAGCAAAACTCCTTCAAGCCAACCACACGAGGGCTTCAAACCACTTTGTGAATGCCAGCACTTGCCACAGCTGCAAGATTCAGTCCACAGCTGAACCAGCATTAGGTTACCTGCAGCTGCATAAACATGACAAGAGCGTATTAAGCCTTCTTGGCAGACTTCCAGCCCCTAAACGTTTTCCTCAAGTTCCACAAAGAGCTCCAGCAAGAGCCTGATGCCGCCTCTGCCACTTGCACCCATCCCAGCCACAGCTGCTTTGCTTGCCGAAGAACCCACCTCATTGCTGCGGACCCACTGACTTTTTCCTGCCATGATGTCCCCGGCCTGGGCTGGACTCTGCTCCCAATTGATGGGAGCCAGACTCCAAGCAGGGAGGAGCTCATTGCTGTCTCCTGACTGAAATTTCAGCAGGGTTTCCCTTCCACCCTGAACACAGGCACTGGCTCTCAGTGACGTAAAGGACCACGATGATGTTACGTTGTTCTGTACCTGCGGAGCTCGACGCTTTCTAGGGAAAGAAATGCCAAAGAAACAAGAGAAACATCTGAGAAACATCTGTGAAATATCTGAGCTTCTGTGCCCCGCCAGGATACTTTGTGCATCTCTTAGGGCTGTAAATGAATTAAATTCTCCAGTTCTGGCTGCAGAAACACAAGAGACCCGAAAGCCCGTGCTCCTGAAGCCAAGCATCAGCCACAAACCCCGAGTGAGGGACAGGCTACTGTCCATGCCTAGCAGACCTTGTGAATGGGCTTTGCTTTCATTGAAAAATGCCTTTCTTCTGCCTTCTAGCTTTGAAAGTACAGAAGGGGAGATACGCTACACTTCCCCTACAGCTTTCAGAACCAGTAATTGTGTTTCGCAAGTCTTTATTTTATCTTTTCAAGAGACAATAAATCTCAAGGTATAAATTGGGAGCAGATGGAGCGGGATGTTAGACTGTCAGCTTCCATTAACAACACCGGGGGCTTGCCACACACCACAGCCAAGCCGGAGCCTTTCATCTCGCCCCTGCGCAACTGGTGGAGGAGCTACTTGTCTGCGTTAGGGCTATTGACAGATGAGCATGAGTTGAAACCAGATGTGACTACATTGACGGCCAGCCAATTATCGTTATAGGATGGCTTTACCCATAAATCACTAGATCGCGGCACTATCTGACTCATTTTTAAGGCTGTCAGGAGGTTGTAACAGGGCCGCAGAACAGCACAACAGCGAAAAGCTGCCTGGGAAAGCAGAGGCGGATCTCCTGACCCTCGTTCTCATCGAAAACTGCAAGCTGTACTGTCGAAATGGGGCATTTGAGGACTGCGGAACAAGATATCTGCGATGCTACTCTCTGCTGTCCCGTGCAGCTGCAAAATGAAAAAGCCAGTTTTGACAAGCAGCCCTTCTAGCACTTTTCAGTCCAAAGGAAGGCGACTACAGGCACCCGCAAGCTAGGGAAGTACAACAGGAGCAAGCGAAGACTCCCTGGGAGACAGGAGCTCCCTCCAGCTTCTGAGAAAGAGCAGTTCTGAGAAAAAACAGCACAAACCCCCTCTCTGGGAAAACCACACAGAGTACATAAACTAAAGTGTTATGTTTAATGAATACCAAACAAAGCCAGCCTGGGGCTCCTGTGTTACAACCACATTTGCTTTTCCCAGATTTTCAGGAGTACAACGACTGTACAGGGAAGCCAAGCCCAAGATTTTGGCTACTGGTGCCTTCTCTGCTCTCCGTTTCGGCATTCCTCCACAATTTCTGGAGGTGACCCATCTGCCTGAGCCTATTCGGGAGCAACCTGCAACTCCGTGCCTCTGCCACCAGTGTCAAAGGCAGTCTACCCATGTTGAACAGTTATCAACTTCACCAGCCAGTTTCCATCACCGTCTGCTCCAAATCTGCGTCCTGCCACATACCTGTGAACCTGTGGTCGCAAGCACCCCACTGCTGCGAGTTGAACCCCAGGATGATGAAGGAGAAACTGCCCCCCCAACAAGGAGGCCCAGCCCTGCGCATCCTTTGAGACTGTACATTCATACTTGGATTCCCCAAAACACTTAAATTTGGAGCATGAGAGGACACTCACAGAGACAGACTCACAGTCTTCCTCCTCTGATTTTCTTTAAAAACATAAATTGCCAGGCAATGGAAAAACTGTTGTACTGACTCATTATACATCAACCGAACTCCTATACACAGTCAAACGTATCATCAGACTGATGGATCACTTAGAAGCAAAGCCTAGACATTATGGAAAGCAAAACTCTGGAAATATAAAATGTTCTTTTGGCGTCACAAGCTTTCTCCGAGCCTCTTTCCCTCTCAGCTATTTCCTGCTTAATCACCAATACATATGTTATGCAATTTTTGCAAACTGAAGAGCAACACGCTGCTTTTACGAACAGAAGGAACACAGCCATGAAAAAAATGAATAGAGAAGGAAACAAAAGTTTTCAGCAAATCCAGTGACTGCCCTAGCCTGAAGTAAAAGAATCTCATTTTGCAAATACATAATGAAGTATTATCTCTCAAGATTGTGTACACTCAAAATCAGTAAGAAATGCTTTGGCAGAAATTCAGGTAGCACGTGAAGGCAGAATTGAAAGGAGGTATTAAAAGAAAAAAAGGGGGGGGAAAATGTTATGGTTCAATTCCTAAACCATTAAGATCCCTCTCTCATGGTGCTAGAGGTCTGAAGAAAGACTTTAGTTCAGCCAGTAGATGACAGTAAGAGTGACCTGGCAGGATGCACATTATCCAGTCTCTATTCCTTGACAATCAGTACAGCGGGCCTTTCAGCATCTTCAGTCCTGACTTCGTTCACTGTAGCATACTAATTGCTTGTGACAAGTGACAGAGGACACGAGAGGACAAGAAATGCCAGGGGCAGACAGCTTTTCCTCAATCCTGCTGATCACAGTGTAAAGTATTTTTGAAGTATTATGCCAGCACTTTGACAGAGTCCAAAGGAGATAAGTGTGCAAAGTCAGGGTCAGATGCATTACCTTGGCTGACAAACATCCCGGTTAATCGGGGTTGTTTGCATACTGTGAGAAACTCAAGTCTTTCCGGTAGTGGCTCTTTGTCCTTGAATCAATCAGCTCGGTCTTTGGCTTCCAGTTGTGACATGGCATTTATTAGTTGCACATAACCCCTCTCCTGAGGTGGGCTCACTTTACAGTGCTCTGTTTAACGTGCCTGGTAACAGTGACCATGAAGGGCTATTCCAGAAGAAAAGGAAGCGGGAATATTTCATGGTGAATTCCGGATGGACTAGTTTGTAAGTCAGACAGACAGGAACACAAGTTGATTCTGATTAACGCTTGTTTTTCCACCCTTACCACTAGTTTGAGCTTAAGTGAGTCTTATTTCACCTCAGAGTCAGAACTGGAAGGGAAATGAAACAGTGGGCAGATACCTCTAAGTTTCAGAAGAAGGATTTAAGAAAATGCATGCTGTAACAGCAAAAATAATGCTTTGAGTAGCATCAATGAAAGAACTTCAACTCTTTGAATTCACCTTTTTTCTCTCCAGCAAACTGGAGAATATTCTGGAGACTCAGGGCTGTTGGTATGTTTGCAGAGTTAAGAAAGCTTGAAGAGCATGGAAAGATCCTGAGATAATTATGAATCGTTAATTTAAGCCTAACTTCAGGGAATGTTTTGGGGAAATCAGAAGGCTGGGGAGATGAACAGTGAGTCACTGAGCTTTTTGCTTGCAGGCAGTCACTGCTAATCCAGCCTGGGTAGTTGACAGCAAACCCTGTTGTTACCAGGTAGTGGTTTGTATTAAATGGTTACTCACCAGCCTCCTCTGGAGCCTCCACGTTCTTAGAACAGCTGTGGGCAGGACCATCGGAGGGAGAAGTGCTTTCCTCTCCGCATGTATTGGTTTAAACCAGGCAAGACCACTCATTTACACACGGCGACTTTTGACAAAGGGACAGCAGTCTCTGGCAAAGCTTGTCTAACATTAACTCCATGCACCTTGCTCTGAAGGCAGGAAAGCTCCACGTGGAGAGAAGTGCAATGTGATGAAGCTTTGAAACAGCAGCATCAACACACAGAGCCAGGCTAAACATCACTATTAACAGGCAATGAGTTAGTTTACCACAGTAAAAGCCGTTTGGGCCATTTGGATCATCAGGCGGCCTCCCACCATGCTCACACCTTGCTGAAAAAGTTCAACACTAACGTGAATTTTGCATGCTGCAGAGGCCACAAGTGCAGCTTTGGCACCACGCTGCTCTCCATACAGGATGCCAAAATACCTGATTTGTCTGGCTCTGCGTATTCCCAGGTATATTGCTTTGTGAGCTGCCAATATTTGCCAAGGAACTTTCACCAGTAGGAACTGAAGCCTTTCACTCTCTTCCTATCACAGCTGTCAACGACCCGTTAAAGCGCAACATCAGCCTTGCATTAGTGGTGTTATGTTACCCTTTTGCAGATCAAAAACGCCTGCTCCAAATCACTTTTTAGCTGGTTACGGTATCATACCTGAAATTAACTTGTCTTTATTTATCCAATTTTAAAACACCACTTTATGTGTTTTATCAGTAAACCAGCAACTAAAGTTGTATTANCCTCAAAACTTTCTGAAGGCTTTTTCAAACGTTTTGCAGATCAAAAACGTCTGCTCCAAATCACTTTTTAGCTGGTTACGGTATCATACCTGAAATTAACTTGTCTTTATTTATCCAATTTTAAAACACCACTTTATGTGTTTTATCAGTAAACCAGCAACTACAGTTGTATTACTTGGAGGCTTTACAGTTAATCACATCATATTTCAATCACGTGGTTCCCTGTTTGCTCTGAGTGTTAGACCAAATATAACACTGCTGTTGCAATGAAATGAGGAAGGACCAGTGTTTGACAAAATTTTAATCAACGAAGTATGTGCCAGTCCCCGTCACAGAGCCGTACAAGCCACAGCTCTGCATGGCACCGCCCAGAGCACAGCAGTGTTTGCAGATTGCTTTAGTGCTGCTTTAACTTTCTACCTCCCAGTAGAAACTGAAGAACAATTATTTCCTACGACTATGGAATAAAAAAAACTCCAAAAAACAAAAACATACTTTCAACTATATCATCAAAGTAGCAAAATCAATTAAGAACCTGACAGAAAACGCCGTTTGTTAAATTCCAGTGGCCACCATTTCCAAGAGACTCACCCATCTGTACAAGTAGCATTAAGCAAACAAACCAAAGACAAGGAGAAATTTGTCAGCAGCCCAGACCAGCATTCACGCCAAGTAGCCACCAGGTGATGAAGTGGAAAACACAAATAAAAAGCCACAAAGTAGAACCAGTCTAGAAGATACTTTCTGGCATATTCAAATGATGAGATTTATTTTGGCATATGGTACTCCCACATCTTATGAAAAGCTGAAAAGTTGTTTTTTTAAAGGCAGTCAAATAAGTATAAACTTTTTAATAGAGTCTGCTCTCCAAGAAAGTCAGCAGCTTCTCTGCTTTTTGGACGTAACTTATTTTTGTTAAAAGTTATGACTGCAGGGTCTCCACGAGACCCAGATTACATCAATTTAAGTGCTGTTGCAAAGAGGTATCAACAGAGACAAGACATTCAGGAAGAGAGAAAGGAAGTACTATTAATCCCCACGTTGGAGATCAAGACCTGAAGCCAAGCAAGGTTAAGTGAACCTTTCTTGTTTACCCAGGAAGTCTGTATCTAGCCTGGAAAACAAGTCCAAATCTCCTAATTTCCAGTCCAGTCTTTTAGCCACAAAACAGACTTCCTTCCAACTAATAAAGGCTTACAGGAATTTTAGTTCGACGCCTGCACACAGGCAAATCAGCAAACCTGTCATAGCAGGAGACAGAGTGCAGATGTAGACAGAAAAAAGGAGTAGACAAAAATGCTTTTTTAGATCTTTTCAAGGAATTTTTTGTCCCTTCCCTGACCCACCCTCTCCTGCCACCACACGGGCAAGTAAGTTATCACCTATCCACATAATGTACACGCAGTTTGGTTCACTTGCTGCACTGTTGTAACTCTACTGAATTTATCTCTTCTCTTCAGGGAGACAAACAGAGTGACGCAAAACCCGCTGAATGAATGGCTTAAAGTTGAAGGAAAGACAATTAAACAGATGATTGCAGTAATGTGAATTAGCTTGAAGAGCTTAGAGGGAGCTGCTGAAGCGCAGCTACCTTCTCGGGAGCTGAACAGCTATTGCAGGTAGTTCTGCAGACTCAGAGCTGCGAGTTTCTCCTTAATGATTATGAAAGTTACCGTGCATTATATATTGTCTGTAATCCCCATAACAAAAGCACAGCCTTCTAGAGTTGTAGCATGGGTACGAGCTTCACGAGGAAACTGCAGGGCCAGGTTGGAATTAAATCAAGGGAAATTAGTTCTAAACTGAGAAGTCGCTATTAGCTGACAGGCGAAGCCATTTCACCCTGAGAGGACAGGAATGAATAAACCTGTATTCCTTTGGTTTGAGTCTCCTTGTCAGAGAGATGACTCACTGGTGTCAATGCATTACAGCTCAAGTTTGACAGAAAAAGTTGCACGTAGCACATTTCCAGAAAACATAGAGAATTTTAACTCTCTGTTGACCTGACACCAGAGTTTGCAGCAAGCCTTTCAGAGTGCACCAGGAGTCGGTCTGGGTACAGAGGGTGTTCGGGCTGTGAAGGTGACAGCTGGCAATGCTGAAATCTCCAGCTCGCCTGATGCGTGTCTCTAATTACTGCTGATACGATACATTTATAGTCCTGCGCAACATATTGAGACTATTACCCTACAGGGTGATGTTTATTTATATATGCAGAATACACTGTTGAGGGTTTTTTTTTTTTTGGCATGTGAAAATACCTACAGTTGGATTATAAAAGCACATTCTACGCTCTGACTGGGGAATGTATCTATTACAGCAACTGCTCGGGAGCTGCTGCATACCTGAAAGCAGTCAGCGAGCCCTGCCAAGTCAGTGTGTATCCAAAAGAGCTTCTGAGCTCTGCTCCTGTCCCGTCATCAACATTTGTTTCTCCGGTTGGAAGGAAACCCTTGACCTAGTCAAAGTCAGTTCTGGACGTAGTTCAACAGCAGTGAACATCATTTGCAAGACTTTCAGGCATCACCACTTGTAAAGTTCAAGTCAGACCCCATGGTATGCAAGTGCCACTTTAAAATGAGTAATTTTAAACACTTCTAAACATTTCTATGAAACAACTGGTAAACCTCCTTCAGAATTCTATTTCTACACAACAAAGGCAATTTTGCACATCAGGAAATACACTTGAAATCTTCCTTTGCAGGATCTGTTCACTAGTACTTTTGAAGATTAATGTTACCACGTATTTCTTTCAGAAAGAAATATAGGCAAAAGGCATAGAATGGCTACCCAGCCAATCACTTCAGGGAAGGGACTGCTTTCACATCACTGCTCACTAGGTTTGTAGGGGGTAAATAAGGGCTTTTACACGACCTCAGAGCATACATATACAAAGTGGCCAATTTTAAAATATGGACCATTCAGAATTACAGGCGGTTTCAGTGAAGGCAAAGGATATCAGCTCTGTTAAAAACTTGACATCGAATCATAATGGGGTTTGATGCATTTTAGCATAAGGCTGGTCAGAGAGAAAGCAAAGGCTCATCTAGCCTAGCCTCCACCCAAGCGCCATTTTTCCCTTGGCCAAGTGTTCCTGAAGACTGGCACAGCAGGAAGCCCAGACTAGACACAAAAGACAGATGAAAGTTCAGCACAGATGAGGCTTTGTAATTGCACAGCAGGATAAAATTGGGATGGGAGGCAAATCTACCCTACATGCAGAATAAACCAAGTCAAGTGAAGAAATCTGCGTTACCAAGGACAGCGTTTATTTGTGAATTGCTAGGCATTGATGATGCAAAGTAATTTAAATGCAGCTCTTCTAACACATACCTAAGTATCAAACTATAGTAAGCAGAAAAGCTAACATACTGCCATATTCACTTTGGAGACATAAGGAATTAAAGAGCTGAAATGCAGTAAGATCAGGACAATCATTAGATCAAAACAAACAAAATTATCTTTGTCAAAGAGAGACTGTCTCTTTTATATTCCGGTCATAAAGGAAAAATGTTTAATTTCCGCATCTTTCAAATGAACTAGAATAAAAGCACCTAATCTGCATAATTTAGATGTAAGACTTTATATCCAGGATGAACAAAAATCACAACAAAACAGGAAAAAAGTGTTCTTCAGAGTGGATGAAAAGCTGTCCAGGCTTATACAGAAATGTATTTATTTCTTAAAAATCTTATAACTTCTTAGCAATAAAGTGTATGAATGCCATCCATTTGCGTGGAAAGACCAGAAAGGAGCCTTAAGCTCAGGAGTCCTGGCTTGAGCTGTGCCATCCATAAGCCCCTCCACAGCCAGCTCTGCCATGGCCCCCCAGAACACACACAGGGCTTGCTGCTGATCTGAGCTCTGCAAAGCAGGGCGGGGTGCAGGCAGAGCCACGTAAGATCTTGATGTTATCCCATTTGGCCTTCCGTACCACGGTCTATCTCATAGCTGTGTCCATGCAGGCTCCTGGATGTGCTCCGAGATGCCAGAAGTGCCTTGAAACACCTACACAATGGTCCCCAACCCACACTGCTGCTGAGCGTGCAACGCCAAGGTCAAGACCTGAGAGCACTGGTACGCACAGCAGGGCCGTGGGTGCACTAAGCAGGCAAGGCGCATCGGCAAGAGCATCTAGTTCTGCATTCACATCACAACCAGGAAAAAGCAAATGCTTGCAGCAGTTAGCGATTTATAGGGCTTGCAGATTCCTGCTCCTTTAGTCCAGGTGCCCAGAGTTTAGGGCACAGACCAGCGCAAGCTGCAAGCTTCACGCAGGGAGAGAGTGTAAGCAAATACACATTCTGCAGCACTACTGCAAAGCCTAACCTTTCTCAGGGGTCGTTGCTATAAAAGACCTTCAATATACTTGATCTCATTTACTTAAAAAAGACTGTCAGAAAGACTTGTCAGCAACTTCTTGGAAAGGCAGCAGAGGGAGGGGAAGCAGACTGTTAACATTACAATATCACCTACCATCTGGATGTGTTTAACACAGGATCAGATATAAGATTTGGACATAAATTCACAGTCCTTGGTCTCATGCCCAGACAAAATTCAACCTCAAGAACTTGAAGACATGTTCTCATCTGTGGGATGAAGCATGTTAATAGAAGCTCCAAACAGTCAGGCAATATATTCCCTTGCACTTTAAAAAATGTTAAGTGCGTTTAAAAGAAAAAAAACTATAAAAACAATAAACACCTACAAGGTCTACTGTACACTGAAGAAAGAAAAAAAGAAGAAAGGGAATAGACAGAAGTACTGTAACGTCTGAAATCCTGCAGTTTCAATAGCCAATGGACTTACTGACAGGCACCAGCTGAAAGGAAGTTCATGACTGCTGCTTATCTAACAGTGATCTCAGTCCCAGTCTCTGCTTTTAAATAGAAGGACCAGTTTAAAATATATGGAGGAATAAAGAGCACAAAGTAACCACGTACTTGATAAGGAAGTACTATGAACGGGGACTTCAAATATAAAGGAACTACATGTTGCATTCAATGAGGTGACTTGTTATTGACAATCTGTTCTGCAGTGTCTGAGTAACTGCGATGGACTTGAATTCCAAAGGGAATCTACAATTGCCCATGAAATTCCTTGTTTTAAGAACAGAAGATATTTAGGCCTTATCACATCATATTCCTCAGGAGTTCCCTAGTACCACCACAGCCATCAGTTTCCCTCCCTCTCCACTTCTCCCCATCCCTTCAGGACTACTTGGTCAATGGAACAACAAATAAACTCCAAATGCATTTTGATCAGAGTGTTTTTCATCACATCAGTTAGTTTCATTAAACAGATTCAATAAATAGTTCAACATGCAGAAAAATTAGACTTTGCCTGAAAATAAGAGAAATTCAATTCATCTGGTCTGTCAGCTACACTCAGTCCTTTCAAAGCAGCAGGACTTGTCCACCACACCGAGCACCAGCCGGAGCCTCCCTGCATCAGCTCTTCAGGTGCACTCACAAGAACGTTCTTCAAAAACAACGGCAAATGAGCAGAACAATAAAATGAGATGATAGTAATTCATTCGAGGTAAAATAAAGGACAATACTCTTCCTGCTAGCAAACAAAAGCAGAAAACCACTTTCAAGCCCCCCAGACCTGGGCCAATTTCTTAAGCTCGCTTTCCCCCCTCCCTCCCTGCAGCAGGAAAGACTTAGAAGGGGCTGAGAAAAAGCCCTCGCCCTACGCTATGCAAAGGTGCCCTATGATTTTGTTAGTAGCCAGATTTACAGACAGCACATGAAAGTACCCATCTGAAAAACATAATCTATGTTTTGCACTTGCCATAGAGATTTCCCATATTTATTTTCTTGAATAAGTAAACAGGAAGTCAGAGCAAGAACAAAACAGATTTTTCTGGATGGAAAACATTATTTGGTGGTGAATTACTTTTCTCCTTGTTCTTTTTAAAGGGAGAGAAAGGAAAAAGGACATTTCAGATCAGAAACTGCTAAAGATTAAACCAAGAATTAAAAAAAACCCAACCCAAACACACCCTAAACCAACACGCAACTTTCGCTATAGCTTTTAACCGTACCCATTCCTCACGTAGCCGAATGGCAATGGCGCTGCAGACGTATCCCCACCACGCACACAATCATCATGTCGCTTCCCAAGTCATTTACTGCCTGCAGTGCTGGCAGCTTTACACCTACATGGTTGTCTTCTCTGCCACAGAAGGTACCTTTCTGCCACAGGTAGGTAGCATACAGTCACCACCTTGTAAAAGCCAAGCAAAGACACGTTGTCAAGTTAAAACAGGCAAGGTCAACTGAAGGTAGGCAATAAATAAAGCAGTGCCCTTCCCACTTATCTTACGGTAAAAATGATGCACATCCTCACTGCTGTAGCAGTAGTGATGCGCCAGCAGTGACAAGTTAAGGATGCAGGAGAGGAAATGGTTTTTAGTAAGTTAACCATGCGGGTGGGTATAGACAGGATGGACCTGAGGAAGGGACTGCGTACCCAAAAGCCTGTCCTTTTCCAACGTTCGAATTAAGAAGCACACACCTGTTTGACAAAGGAGGACATCGTCATCTGTCCAGCAGGCCATGAAATGCTTACATTTCTCATCAGGCTGCACATAACAGAGAAGCTGCAACACAAGAAGCCCTTTCCCCAGAGCTAGGGGAAGAGTTGATAAGCAAGCGAGAATTTTTCCCACAAGAAAAATTGAAGAAAAACAACATGTTGTCAGACTTTTATATAAGAGTATTTTCTTGCTGAAAAAGGAAACATTTTCACTTTGATGGCCCAAAAAGGGAACAGTTCCATATTTTCCAGTGTAACCGTACATATTTCTTATGAAAACAGAAGTGTTTTATAAAAGCTGTCTATCTGATGAACCAAGCAATCTCTGTTTAAAAAATTTACCATCTCAAACATTTGGAGAGAACATGCTCTACCAGCTCTACTGAAGAAAAAGAGGAGTAACCTCTCAGCAAAGCTCTTACAATGCACAGAAGATCACCTTGAGAAACACTGTGTTTCACAAGAATTAATCAGGAGAGATTGTAACTAAAATATGCAGTTATTGTTGGAGTCGGGGGATATGGAATACGCTAACATAGCAGTATTAACTCCATTGCACTGTGTGTGTGTCTACGTACACAAGCGCGTGTCTGTGTACACAAGTGTATGTCTCTACACACACCCACATGTGCGTACATATGCCCACGTATGTTGTGTTTTTCGCGGTTACGTCCAGGGTAGTTTGAACCATAGCTAGTTCAAAAGGCGAAATTGTTTTAAGCAAATGATCTGGAGCAAAACACTTAAAACATTATTTCTTTTCCAGCCGCTGTGACACAGAGCTTAGCTGGGCTATAGCTGAACCACAGCCTCACTGACTCTGTGGAGCTGCACCAACTAGCAAGGCTGTATTAACCTAAGCTAGATCCAGACTGTTTCTCTCTCTCTTCCTCTCTTATTTTTTGTTATTTTAGTTTTAGAAAAAGGCGTAGCAGAAATTACAAAAGACTTGAGAAGAAGAGCCGCCGCCCTCAGTACAGTATCGCAGGCAACCAGGTCTGTAATGTACCATAGGAATAAACATGCAAATAAGTGAAGCGTATAGCAAATCGCTGTTTCATAGCAGCAGCTTCCTCTTACAAAAGACGGCATGTGCCAGTATAACATAACAAATTAGCGTAGCATAAGGTTTATTTTGAAGCCTTTTAAGATCCTGAGGGTAAATTATTATCTGTGTAGAGTCTATTACTATAACAATTTAAAGTTAAATTGAAAACCTTCTACAATACACTTGAACAACGGTATTCCTCAGCTGACCTACAGCATTGATTCAATCTCATCAGCCAGCACAGGGGCTGTGTGTGTTAGAGAGTGTGTATGTACGTGCTAGAGCAGCGTGGGAGGATAAAATGGGACCCACATTAAGAACAGCTGTGCAAGGCCTCCTTTCACTATGACAAAATAGTGAAAGGTTGCCCTTCAGCTGTAATATTGACATTGATTATCTATTTCCACTGTGTTTTTAAACTGAGATGCCCCACTTGGTCACAAATTTAAGATACAAACACTCTAGTCCCAGCCCAAAGTTTTGTTACGTCGAGGTACACATGAAGTACTATGAACAAAAAGCCCATCTTGTCAAAGCCCGTGGGAATTTGGTACTGACTTTAATAGAGCCTGAGTTTTTTTCCTATTGCGTTCACATTATCCAATTTCCTTTTATTATTATTCAGGTTCACCTCCAACCCGAAGCATTAACCTTGCAGTCAAGGTACGCTAAAAGTATTCACAGAAGAAGAGTACATTTATTGCACGTTTAGGCACTTCTCAGAGCTGACAAGGACTCGGGCTGTATCATACTTATGAGCTACAAAGCAACATTTGATCATCTCTTATCACCCTGAAAGCTCCTTCAAAATAAACAGATTGAAATGTTTACAAAGCAACTGTCATGTTACTGTTACCGCTAAAGAACGCCAGGTGAAATTAGCTTGTTCTTTTTAACTTGTAATTTAGCCATGAGCAAAACCAGTTAGATGCATTTGAGCTATTAGGTATGACATGCAGTCCTCTTACTACTCAGACCTGTTTAATCAAATTGGCTTTAACTCATTCTCAGCTATACCCAGGGAAACACACAGGAACACGATGATGTCCGTCCCTACCCAGGAGCAGGTTAGGGACATAACATAACTTCTGTTCTAATGCTACACCCTGACATTGGAAAGTGCTTCTGAATCAGGACATTACAGTTACTAAAAACACAAGAGTCAAATCGAACCAAACCATCAATCCTTATTCAGACAGAGATCCTGCCCTGATTAAAATTTCTGTTTACTTTCATTAAAAGCTGCAAACCCTTTAGCTGCTCTATACCACTGGGTAGACTTTAATTTCCAAAGCAGAGAGCAATGCTTAAAAGGAAGACAATTTTTTTAAAGCACCTGAGATTTAAAAGATTTATCTAAGTCACAAAGAAGTATCAATTCCCAACAACAACATAAAAAAGGTGATTTTAAAAGTACATGAGATTCTACATCATTTAGTTGCTTTATCCTTTCTGCTTTGACAGGCAAACTTGTGCCATAAACAAAGCCTTTGTAAAGTGTGATTGTTTTCCATCCTTCGTCATTAGTCCTTTTATTCCCTGATTTGTCATCTTGATATTAAAGAATAACCATAATTTTCTATT
>VZSC01013081.1:231442-274901 GCA_013398225.1 Steatornis caripensis
TATTATAACATAGAGCTCTAAAAGCATTTAACAGTTCCTCTATGCTACTGAATGATAAGAGACTGCACTAATTAATTGCATTCCCTCTGTTTTATGTTTCATAAAAACTTTAGCAGAGATTCCAAAGGCACAAAAGGACATTTAAACAGCCTACACTCCCTAGAAAACAGCCATGCGTGCCTCTGAAAATTTTCTCCTAAAAGAAATGGCCACAACGAATGAATTTAGAAAGACTTCTGTTGTAGAACAACTTAAAAATTCATGTCTAGTTACAGCTAGCACTTCAATCCTAAAGATGCTCGCTCCCTCCAATTTACTGGATTTAAATACACTGAAGTCTGTAACATTCCTTCTCACAAGTTTTCCCATAAATTAACAGGCCCAACAGATCTCAAAATTAGTGTACAAAACTAAACAACACAAACCAGCTAATTATTTTCTGGTTTATCCATAACTACAGGATGGAGCTACTTCCTGGCTATCAAAACTACAGATTGTAAAATTAAGAAAATTAGAAGAAATATATCAAATAATACTATAATCAATATAAAATATATCAAATAATATATCGAATAAATGAAAACTCCAAAGATATCAGAGTTGGAAAATTAAGATGTGTTAAGGTACAAATTCCTTATGAGTAGGTATTTTCTCTAATGATCCTAATATCTTTGGGGGAGGGGAGGGAGGAAAGGCAGTGCAATCCGTAAACTGTCTTGAGAAATGCTGAGCACAATGGCAACAGACTCTTATTGGAAAAGATATGAAACTGTGTATCAATATCAACCAGCTGTAACCAATGCATCATAAAATAGGTTTTGTTCATTTCATGAGGTGTCAATGCAAGGAGGTAAAATAAGGGGTAGATAATCTATCTGTGCTCCTTATCCTACAAGTATATACTATCTCATGTCCGCACCGACACTTCTCTTTCTTATATAATTAGGACGTAGGATGTCTATTACTAGGACACCTACATAAATATTAAATTAGGACATTTGTTCTTCTCAGTTATTACAGTTAACTCACTGGAAGAAATCCTTTCACTTCTACAAATCTAGCATTCATCAAACTCTCAGTAAAGTAAAGCTACTGCATAAATGTATTGCGCTCACAGATGTACTATTTCACTTTGAAGTTGAAGTCCAAATAAATATTTTTCAAAGAGTGTGAAATACTATAATCCTCATTTTGAGATTCCCATTCAAGGAGAAGTCAACACCACGGCTGTAAAAATGCAGGGCCGGTACTGCATAGTTGGTGTATGCTTGTTGTCAGACTGTCAGTATTTCCAATCAGGGTTGTTACCACAACAAAAAACTCTTGTCAAAACCACGGAAATTGTTTAGCCCCTTGAAACTCTAAATTCCAAGTACTTTAAAAGAAAGACAGTTTATGCCTATTTCTGTTAGACAAACTGGATTAAAACAAACAGCATCACTGTAGATAGATGTTCAGTTAGGTGAGAAAATGCCGTAATGGGGGGTAGACATCTGAGAGCCAGCTCATAGCATTTTTTTCAAGTCACCGGGTCAGGGATTGATTTCCTTCAAAGTGGGTCAGCCCAGCCCCTCTGAAAGCCAGGGGTTTTGGGAGCCTGATAAACAGCCCAGGGCATTTAGTACTCCAGCTTTTTCCAATAAACTGGCAGATGTTCCAGGCACTACCTTCATTCTAACGGATGTTTGGTCACATAGCCAAGGCTTCATCCTC
Organism: Steatornis caripensis; assembly: GCA_013398225.1. Classification (NCBI taxonomy): domain Eukaryota; kingdom Metazoa; phylum Chordata; class Aves; order Caprimulgiformes; family Steatornithidae; genus Steatornis; species Steatornis caripensis. The sequence goes on from VZSC01013081.1 coordinate 233,156, forward strand.
AATCTTTTCTGTACATTTTTTAATGAATAAACAGTGTTTTGTGGCTTGATTAAAAAAATATGTATTAGAACTCGTCAGGTCTTTACCTGCAAAGAAAATACTCCCAGTGAAAGCACGGCTTTGCATATTTGTTGAACTAACCGTGCAGCACACAGAGGAACTCCGAGGTATGTCAGTGAAGCACAGTTTTAGAAACAAGAGCACGGGATAGCTCTGGTGAGCTAAATGCAGTAGGTAAGCACAGCAGAAGATTCAGAACTAAAATGAAAGGCTTTTGTAAGGAGAGGAACGATAATGTTATCTAATAAAAACACCAGCATCCCTACCTCAGCGTACCATTACAAACTTCTGCTGGAGAATTCAATAAGCTGTAAGCAGCTCCAGTGCTGAAAAGAAGTGACAAGCCAAAAAGCATGGAAACCCTATGAAAAATTGCTTATATTCATCCAGCACAACTAACAGCCTCTCACCCTCTTAACCAACTCTTCCCTCTAGTTTGGACACAAAGAAACAAAGCACAACCAAAACATTTTAAATACCTCAAAACCAGCTTTTTCATCTGCATCACGCACACAAACAAGGAGCAGCTCTGAGGAAGCCCACGGAATTGCTCCGCCCTCACTCTCCTCTGTGGGAGAGCAAACTCTGGCACTTTCCCTCCCACATAAGTATTGATAAATAAAATGTGTGAAGCCCCAAACTGAAACATGAGATTGTTTGCCTCTAACAATGTGTTACATTACACTGGCCGACCGGCCGCTTTTGTGCTTGCTCCCGGTACAACATACGCTATCTGCACGCTCCACACTCACAGAGGTTGCTCTGACTCACCCCCAAAACGCGGCAAAGCAAGGTTTACGTTAACAGCCTCCATTTCAGGTCTGCACAGTAACTTTTGGGCTACAGCTAGGAAACACTGCCCAGGGAATGCACTGAAGCAGCTCAGGCTGGCCTGACCCAAGGGTCTTGTTCCCAGAAGCTCCCAGCAGCTGCCTCCGGTGCACAATCTGGTTGGCGTCTCGGCAAGTGCAGTATCCTACTGAACTGAGAAAAAACAACTTTTCCTTTTTGAACAGCACTATTTCCAGTCAAGCACTAAGCAACTATTTAGAGATCTAACCAGCTGGGACCAGTCTAGATGTGATTAAACTCCTGTCTGTGCAAAACCAAAGGTCACCAAGTTGGACTGCAGCGCGACAGAGAGGGGAGAGCGCGCTGCCAGCACAATGCTCTCGGGGGGAACCCACTAACCCTGCATTTCACGCCACAGGATACCTCCTGCCTGCATCAATTCTGGCAATAGACTGCAAAGCACATCTACCTTAAAAAGTTTCTCATGGAGAAGAGAAGACGGTTGGGTAAACACCTCAGCTGGAGTGAAGTACTGGATTATTTGTCGCTCAGCATGGCTGTGCAATTTTAAAGGCAAGACCAGCTTCAGGATTTTATCTGTTTGTTATAACAAGGCTTCGCCCATGACACAGCTTAATTGTGTTCAGCTTTGTGTACACACTAGGCTGAGGTCTATATTTAATAAACTTTGCCACAACACCTCATCAGGAAATATGCTTATTATAAACAAACTTATTGTAACTATTTATGGTTTAGCTTTGTCAAACTTAGCAAAACAAAATGAGCTACAGCAAGAAAACTTGAACGAAACATCTTTATGCTGGTATAGCAATGTTTATGTCAGGGCTTTCATCGGTACAAGGTGACAAAAACAAGAGTTAAAGATCCTTGTGCTCTCCTACCTCTTACTGCCCTGAGATAAAAGCAGTGAGTGCTGACTTGGGTGGGATAAGGAGCAGTCTCTACCCTGAAGGGCTTACAAATTACATCAAGAATTGCAGAAGGAAAAAGAAAATGTTACTTTTACTCCACTCTTGGGAAAAAGGCCACAGAAAGAGAATTGGCCAAGTTGAAGCCAAAGCTCTGTAACTGAAATGAAAACAAGACTATCTGCTCAGCTTGCTCGGGTACTGATCCACAAGACCTAACCTCCCTATACTGCCAGTTTTGAAGGTGTACAATTTTGGCTTTCTACCTTTTATTTTAGGAAGGTTTCTCTTTTATCAAAAGGAATGCATGACATTCGTTCACACATGGATAAACAGTCTGAAGAAAGAAGATATGTAATCATCTCAGCAAATGATGAATCACTCGCAAAACATTCTTCCCCTTTACTATTGTATTGGGAAACGTAACCTTCGTAGAAGTCAAAATACGAGTATCACGCACGTTCACGCTAATGGCAATGTGTTTCACACTGGCATCTAGTCTTGTCAACGGCACTGTTAACAACCCAGGGAAACAAAACAACATATATAGTTTCAAACACAACAAGCACAAACACACAGAAAACAGAATCTGGAGAGATGGGAGGCTTGCATTAGCCTGGAGGAGTCCCCGTTGTCAGATCATCCACATCATGAAACAACCGACCAACTCCAAGAAATGCAATACAACACATAAATTCTCCACCAACAACTCTGCAACAATTTTTTAACAAGCAAACAGAAAAACCCAGGACTTGATTCTATTAGTGGGTGAGAGTGGGATGAACAGATGGGGTGACGAAGGGAGGAGGATCCCCATTGTGACAAGAAATAAGACAATTCTCTTCAAAGAGATGACAAGAACGTCAGCAAGAGCAGCTGACAGACATGGCTACACTGGATCTGGTCTGGTCTGGCCAACAGAACATGCCAGAATGCTCGGTAGCCATCCTATTAAAAGAGCAAAGACTTTTAAAACCCATAATCTGGTGTAAGGGTGGATTAAGTCAGGAGGAGATGTTAACGCTGGCCCACTTGCCTGGTAAATCTCCCAGACAGCTCTGCACTTTCAAAGGCAATTTTATGTGATGCTGCTTTTGACCGGTTTCAGAATTTCAAGGCCACCATGTTAGGTGTGGATGAGGCCGTGATTGCTGATGGTTGCTATTAGCACATACTAATAGGCTGTAAATTCTCCTCTCAGGTCAGAGATCAACTGCTATGATTGCCTCTAGACTGAGGGAATGCTGTGGCACACAGTAGCCACAGATTAATCTCCAGGACAGTATCTCACTATTGCAAACAATTCCGCATCTCATAAATTAACCAATAAAGCAAAGCATAAGCCCTCCCTGCCGTGGCATTTTTCAGACTGCCTACATGGTAAATTAGGGCCCAGGTTTACGGAGTCTTATGTCAGTGTTTCCCTCTTAGGAAGCTAACAGAAGTACACCGAGCTCTTGAAACAGAAGTAGCTCGTGTACCAATTCTACCGATGCCTTGCAAACACTGGCTTCCACATACAGTCCCAATCACAGGGTGCTGAAGTCAAAGCCAACATTCCTGTAAACGTTCTGAATCCAGGAACACAGCATTCTCCCCTTCCTCAGACAAGCATTTGCAACACTGCTTTGTCTTGTAGTGGTGCACTGTATAACATGATGATGCAAAACCAAAAAACCAGACTGACTAAAGTTGCTGTCAGAAACGGTTGGGATCAGGGCACACATAGTACGGTGTGCATCTCCTCAGATTTCCGATTGCCAAACAGAACGCCAGCTCAGCAAGAGCAGGATGCCTTGGAGGCTTCATTCAGGTACTTCTAACCTTTTTATCTGCAAAGACATTTTCAAGCTATTTCTTTCTGGTGTGTCCTGAAAGGAATATATCAAAACATAAGGATTTTTCTTGAGGTTTGAGGTCCGCTTCAAAAATACCACTGAGGTGAAGGCAAGTCTTTGTTAAGGTCTAGCTTCAGCCTTTTGGGAAAACATGAAAAGAAAGAAAATTTAACACTTGCACACAACTTCCTGAACAAACGGGTGCCTGTCCTCTGCTACACGTTCCTGGGACATCCCTACCATGACACTTACAAAATCTTCTCACATTGGATCACAGAATTACCTACCAACAGAAGACATTTATGAATGCACTTATTAAGTGGTGTATCTTATGCTTTCAATTTTTTCTTGTTTTCTGGATGTCAAGATCTCAGCTGATGTTTTACAGAATATAACGTGCAGTCAAGTGGTAAAAGGACCCTTCTTGTACATCCTTCACAGCTACTGCATCGGTACTCCAAAAGGCACTCATTTTCAGGAGTGAGCCCTGGCCACGGGCCAAACGATACAGAATAACGGGTGTCTGCACTGATCAGAGCTTACCTCCTCCACAGCGGATTAGTCGCGACCAAATGACCTACGCAATGAACACAGCCATTCTCTGGACCCTACACGGAGCCTCTCATACCTTGTGACGTGGTTATTATCTTTTGCATGCTCCCCTCCTCCCCAGCAAAACATACAAAACACTCTGAAAGCTGGGTCGTAGCCCCTCCATAAAATACGCGCTGTGATGTGACCAAGTGCTATTGGGGTGGTGCTATGTTACAGCAACAAGGAGGTTCCAGTCACCTGGAAACACACATCTGCATTTGTCTTTTTCAGATACTGTCAATCAAAGAAAGAATAAACACTTATATAAAGCCTGATTTTTCAATTTTTAAAACTTACAAATCAATTGTGGAAATGGGTTACAGCTACTTTACGCCAACCAATGCCTATTGTTTACCTTCAAACCAATAATGCATGCCAACCGGTACTCTGCCTCACCTGTAACAAATGTAAAGCGTACTGTGGATGTATTTTTATTTCATAAGGCTGCAGTAGTCAATATGCATAGTGATGAAAAATTATTATAACATACTACTTGAAAAACATTTCCTTAAAGCTTTATTAACTCAGTATTAAACCAAATTAGGATATAGCAAGCATATCTACAGTGTAGAAACTAATGACATATTTGCATTTTAGCCATCCTATACCACTATACAGTTGGGCCTGACTGCCACATTCATCTGAAATAAAATTGTCACTGAACGCAATGAAAGCTCTCAGACAAGGTCTGCAGCTCTGGGGGCATGACTTTGCAGGGATGCTCAGGGAAGTCAACTGGCATTAATTTAACACATGACCTAAAGAAGATTAGTTAAACTCTATGTGGATGTTTTCCTTCAGAATTAAAGTGACTTTAATATGATTTTGTTACTTAAGTTTGGAAGTGAAGTAAACTAAATCGAATTAGGCCACTTTAATGGTGAAGAAAAGCATTCACACAGAGTCTTGATGCAGTGCAACAAGCTGCTTTAAAAAGTAACTCGTGTTAGTTTTCCCATGTGTCCATTCATTCGCAAACCCTTTAGGAAGGCTATAGTTTTAAAACTATTGATCTGATTAAATGAAATTTCCCTTTATCAAATTATGCCATTCCAATTGCTAGTGTGAAGAAATCACTAAATATTAAAGTGCGCTCCCTGGAAAAGTCACCCAGCTTCAGAGGCAACAGAGTATTTTTGCTGTGATATTTCAGTGAGTTATACTAAAGGACTACAGAAAATACTCATGTCTCTTCAGAATTTGATGAGTGACACCCAGTGTGGTATTTCAGGGCATGGAAAGAGGGGTTTGGTTTTGCTTTAAGGCAGAGTAACTTCATTAGCAGAGAGCATGTTCCATATCTACCAACACAAAACACATTTCCAGGTATAGTAAGACCTCTAGCACCTTATATAGCCTTCCACGTAAACTAATTCAGGAGAATCAAATAATAATGGTTAAGTCATTATCAAACTGCTCAGAGGAAAAGACAAGGCGGTTAAGTAAGGCTCAAGAGTACTGGGCCAGTGGGTACTGGATTTTATAACTCCCATTGACAGAGAAAGAATGAGGGAAGATGAATCCAAAATGAGTGCTCTAACACTCCACAAGTACTGCTTGCTTTTTTTCCTAGACCACTTTAAACCTCAGTTAAAATGCTTTCCCTTCTGTCACATTTGCGCAGAAAGTCTGCAGACACCATCACACTAAAGGTGGAGAGGTCTCTCAGTAGAGCCATAAAAGAAACATCTCTTCACAGAACAGATTTTAAATATGCAGGGCATATATATGCATTTTTACAGTACCTTATCACCACACACACATCTGTCGGTCTCCAGCTGCACTAGAACACATCACATGTTTTAGAGACATTCAGGATTCTTACCGGAGATGAGCTTGTAATAAGAAAGCACTCTCAGCTAGCCCTTGCACTCTCGAACAAGTCAGACACAGCTTGTATGAGGACATCCAGCTCTCAGCAGAACACGACCAGGCTCACCATTACTGCGACGATTAAGATCTTGTAGTTACATGCTCGTGCGTCATGAAGAAATAGGGCACAACAGCACATAATTAAGTACATCACAGAAGTCTGCATTTTCTTTACATTTTCCCATAATAGCCACATTCAAAACTAAGCTATCAGATAGATGGATCTGTGGGCTATTTTAAGTACTTTGACAAATGCCTTCTGGAGTGTGACAGAAGTTAACAGCACTTCTAACAAGTAAACTAAAACTAAAAAATATTATAACATCCAAAGTAACAGTAAAAACAAAAATCAGCGGTTTTCAAGCTTCTTTTCTTTAGACCTTTCTGGCTCACTGAATTAAGAACAGGGGGCAATTTCAGCGTTACAGCAGTTTTTCAGACTGAACGTTTAGGATGTGGTGGATGAGTATTTAATTACAACACGTTTGAAGTAGGTATCAAGATCAAAAGGAAATAAGTGATACATGAAAAAGGAGAGAGTTGATGTAAAGCTGCAATTAAAAACATGAACTCAAGATTAAGAGTTGTTTGAGTTGGTAGGGGAAACATTACACACAGAATTAACATCAGTATTATAGTTTTAGAAATGAAGCAAGCAAGCTAGACAAGCAGCAGCACATAATAATTGAGTATTTACACAGCTGTAAAACATCTACCAGGAGAACTGCGAGTACATGTGTTTGGAATGGTGGCAGGGGAAATCTTCTCCACCTGGTCCTGTACAACAATTTGCTTTATTGCTTGGCTACTCCTCGTTCCTACAAGATCACCAGGAAAGGTTCATTGATTTAAGCCACGTGTATCTGAGTAAACTAATGATCCAAGCTGTCAAGTTTACTCAAAGGAATAAAAAAAAATACCAATAAGACTATTAAAGCTTAATATAAGAAAATATTTAATTAAAACCTAAAACAGAGGAATCTTTTGCTTAAAAGCCAGGAAACTGAATCGTTCTCACCTCAGTGTGTTGCAGCCTGGTACTGGGAAGAATAACTCCCCTTCCTTGCTTGCTATCGCACTGCACACAGAAAGACAGATGCTGGTCAGGTCTGCCAGGGAACTGGTTTCACAAAAAAACTCCTCTGGGAAAAGAAAGTGCTCTTGTACTTTTACTAACAGGCTGACCAGTTCTTTCATTAATTAACTGGTCCTGGCTTATCAGCAGGCAGATTTATATTTGTCTTATCTTCAGACATTTACATAAGAATAATTTATTAATTTAGTACTTTGGTCTATTAGACATAAAAAGCATTTTAAACTTTCTCAGGTTTAGACTTCTAATAACCTTAGAAATTACTTAACCATCACTGTTGTATTTAGTACTGTGCTTTAATACGAAGTATTTTATAGAAGCTGGTGATAATATTCAACACAGATGAAAATGAAAGAGTTACCACAGGAGACAAAGAAGGACCTGCTCACACCTACTATATCCGTCTGCCTTCTACTCACAGCACCTTCAACTTACACCGAAAACAAACATTACTAGCCATTACAGTACGACAATCAGCCACAGGGATCAGAATGGTTATCTCACACTTACTCATTTCTGCCCTACCAGCCTTGCAAAAGCTATCTGCAAAAAACGCAGCCACGGACATCAACAACTTCAGTCTTAGGCACTTACAACAAAATGGTAAAAGTTTTTAGCAAACACTGCACACACACTGTTGTGAAGCAGGTACAGGAGGAGGCAAACACCCTTAGCTTTTCTGGGAAGATCGGGACACTTCAGAAGAGCTTTGCCTGCACAAGAGCTGCTGCAAACTTCCTAATACAGTCGCAACCAAAATTATAGGGAGTTTTCCCAATTAAGAAACTTGATTTCCTCCTCCCCTTTGCCACTTGCTCCCAGCATCTGCCAAAACTAGGACACATTCTCTGTTGTGTCCTACTCCCCTTCTACCTCTCCATTAGCAGAACAGAAGAAGGAAGCCCTGCTGCCCTGAACATTTGGTAGGCAGCTCTGAGATACTCCAAGGGCAACTCTGAAATTCCTTTTTCTATAGCCACGCTCTCTTCACAGTCCCAAACCCAAGAGCAGGAAACACATGTTGGGGCAGAGAGCAAATGCCGAGATATATCCCTGCAATCTCAAGGAAGCAGGTGGTTCCTCACGGATCATTGCCAGTTCCCGCATCTCAGAGCGGTCCGTGGCCTGGGTGTGGCAGAGGTATAATCAGTCTTTAAATATCCTTTTCTTCTCCACGCTGTTCAGCCCACGCACAGCAAAGCCTCCGTGCCGTTATGTCTGGTGACACCACAGTAGCAGAGATTCAAGACACACGAGTTTCCTGTTTTCATTGTTTAGCACACTTTGGCAGCAATATGCTCAAAAACAACTGATTCAGGTCATTAATCAAATCAACAGAGAGCTGGCTAACAATCTGTTTTAACTCAGTTGGCAACTGAGCGCTGTCTACATCTCCGAATTTGTGTAGCCCCAGTTAGTTTCAATCAGCTGCACAGTCATTAAACCATCCTTGTTCTCCAAACGAAGGAGACAAATTCTGGGAATTAAACTTCTGATGTGAATAGTTGTAGTGGCTCGTTCAGGGAGCCCTGACTGAGAATACTCCGTGTCTGTCACTCAAAATTGGCTGTTTCCCTCAGCACTGCTGCCAGTAAAGCCGAAGGGGAACAAACGCAGGCAAGTGGACATCCAGATATGGTAAAATCTTGAGACCTTGAACGCAGTCCAAAAATTATCCTTTTGCCAACATGAAAACGCATGTCAAGTTCAGGCCAGAAAATTAAGATGACGGCTATCCTTATACAATTTAGAAACAGCATGCGTCCGTCAGTCTCAGGGGAAACATACTCACCTCAAAAGAAACAAATTAATAAACTGTTATAAACTACTACCAGTAACAAAGACTAAATTTAACAAAATGATACTAAGTTATTCCACCTTACCAAGCATGTGCTACTGCAAGACTGTGACCAAATAGCTCTTCTATTTCCAAATACGAGACATGCAAGCTATAAATAAACAAGTTCAAGATGTGCGTCGGTATCACAGATGCCACCCGCTCGCTTCGCCGTCCTTCACTTGCTGCAGCCCACTTCTGACATCGTCTTTATTTTCTTCCCCTTTGCAGGCATTAAGAGACTGAAGGAAAAGGACGTAGCCTGTCAAATGCCATCAGGTACACTGCACTTGTCTTTTATTCATATCGTTTCTCACCCTGGATTTCTTGTATTTAATTAGTGCCTCTCAGCCAGTGTCAGCTTATACATCATTGTAGGATGAAAACTCCCTAGGATCTTCTGTTAAGACACTAGTTGTTCCTCAGAGAATAAATATTACACACGTGTTTGGGCATTTTAATTATTATTCTTTAAGCAATAAAGCATAGGCAGGGGAAAGAGGCTTATGAAATGGTCAGTATCTAAGGTTCGCTTTAGCCACTGAGATCTTTCCAGAGGTAAAATTATTTCATGTACGTATTAACTGGTCTCAGTGTATCCTGACCATACAAAAAGAAGTGTTCTGCTTTGGAAAGTTGCTTTCATGTGTAAAAATCTAGGAACTCTACATGAATTACTTATTACACTGTTACTATGACCACCAAGTATATGACAGGCTTCCACACCATAAAATTCACAGGATCAGCCTATGTGTTTATGACCTGTTTCGCAGTCTTTCAAAGTGCTTGAAGTTAAGATAGGAATGGCTGCAAAATAAATGCAGAATCTTTGAAGACAAGTATCAACCAGCCGGTCACAGTGTAAGCATGTTTTAAAGTCACGCCAGTAAAGCCCCTCAGAGTATGTGCAAAGACAATGTTACAGTTGGAGATTAACTACGACTTCTTGGGAGCTTCAGATTAAAAGCAAATGATGCAAATAATTCAGATCACCATGTAGATATCTAACATGAGTCCTCCTCAAAAACTAAAAACCAGCTCTGCTCTAATGTTCCAGCACCATAAGAATCAGTCACCAAATATACAAAAGGAAACAAATGTAACTGTAAATATTTTATAAAAATGTCAGCTAAAAAGGAACAAATGTTAAAAAAACAACCGTCTACATTTACATATAATTGAGCCACAAGCAGATGAAGCCACATTCAAAGTCCTACCATCCTTACGTAGTGCCATCAGCCAAAGAAATTTCCTAGGTGAACCATTTAAGGTCTTTGAGAATACAACATTAATTTCCACTCAACAGTTCTGGTAAACTTTAGCAGCAAGGAGCACAAAGGTGTCTTACATCCCTGCAGTGTTCCTTCTTCTCTCCTGAAAGGTCAATGCTAACGGGATGCCTACACAGCCTCCAGAGAGTTTCCCTGAACTTCCAAGAGGCCATCCTGTGTGCTGCAGTCAGCGCTGTACCCAGCCCAGGCAAGTACGTGCTCTCTTTCAGAGATGCTGATTAGCTCAGGCTAAGTTTTAAGTCTTCTAATATCAGCTCACCAAAGACTGAACAAATGTACCTTACCAGAGCCGCACCACAAAACGTTAGTGTTTATGACAGGAATAATTTCTCAGAAACAGTTTGAAACTCAATGCTACATAGTTTCATTCCAACCCATTTCAGGTGCTTATATGCACAGATGAGATGAACACACTCCTTCAGCCTTCTCTCCAACACAGAGTACCAGGCTTGGCTTGCCTTCATTGCCTTTTCCATAAGCTCTTTAGGAGAACAATTTATACAGTTTGAAGTGAATGGAAATCTTGTATTCAAGTGGTATTACTGAAGATTCTCAGAAAAGAGATCTGAACGTGCAAGTGCTAGTCTTTGAACTGAAAGCCCAGCTGTACCAGAAGTTACACTCAACAACAGGGAGAACAGCTTCGTAACAGAGGCCCTACACATCCAACGCAGCCTGAAGGTTGGCCGTTAGGTACACTTTGCTGATTAACAGTCATCCGAAGAAATGATCCATCCAATAATTTGAAAATGTACACACTTGATTCTCCGTAATGGCTGATGATGAGCTCTTAAAAAGGAAAGCAAGCCAAGTTCACTGAGGAGAGAATTTGGAATGACTTATGAGGGTTTGGCTCCAGGTATTTTTAGCAGGCGAGCCTGTAACGTGGGAGGCCTGCAGGTACTTAGACATTTTAGTAGCTACCAAGCAGTGGGTGGCAAAGCCCACAGCTGCAATTAGCTATTTATTTCCAAGCTTAAGGGGCACGTGGCTTCTAAAGATTGCCATGCATTTTCTCTCAGAAGACAGTTCTACAGACAGCAGTGGTACCTCGTCAGCAAAGATACTACTTGCACGTTTATGAAATTTGCTGTGAAAAGTCATGTTGTTTTCCAGAAGCCTGGTATGAATGACTTCACCAGACCTGTAACATAACCTGGCAGCAGTAAACCAAACAGACTTCTAAGGGCAGTGAACAAGTAAATGAAACCCAAGAGGGTTTTAGGCCATGTCTAAAGTAACCAGGCAAACCTCAAACCTACACCCACCTGTTGCTGAAGCCACTGCCAGTACTCCCAGTAGAGTCTGAAGCCTTTCTAGCTGTACAAACAGCATACTTAACTTGATAGTGGAGTTGGAATTGGATCACCTTACAAATCTGCTAGCTTCATCGCTTACTAAAGTTCTGCTTCTGAGGAAGTGAAGTGTCTCCAAAAATTGTAACATTTTATCTTAAAATGTTAAGCTGCAGTCTTATATCCATATAACCTCAGGATCCATACTACATTTTGTTTCTTAGCGTATGCTTTTCACAGCATATGTGAAAAACGACAACACATAGGGTTAACGCATTAACATTTTCAGTGTTAAGGGAGAAACCTCAACCTAAGAATCCTGCATGTTTTTGAACGCTAAAGTTTTTGCTAACAGGTTGCATTAACACTATGCTGGGGTTTTTTATAATTTATTATCCTCTCACCGTCAAATCTTCACAGCTCTTAAAAGAGATCTCACTACAAATCCCCAGATGCAAGGCAGCGGTTTTCCTCTAGGAAAAAAAAAAAAAAAAAAATCTATTTTGTTACTAATGCCATAGCAAACACTACTTTGACACAGCCTAAGTTATTTAACATTGCCCATGGTACAAGGAGAAAATGAACTATAAATGAATTTGATCCCTTCACACCTTCTTTCCTTCATCCTCCTCCGCAGTGAAGCTAATACCCAGAGCCACATGTAAAATACACTTGGCAACAGAAAGGCTGAAGCTGCCAAGTTTCAGAATTATTTTTTTTCTGTCTCAGCAACAGTAGCAGGAACACTGTCACGTGCTTTTTGTCCGTTTCTGGCTATCCCGTCAAAAGCACCAAATTCGGTTGTACATGAGCGCTGGAGGTTCTTCTAGCAGAAAAAAAAAATTAAGCAGAAGACCTACTCAGGTGGTTCTCATGTAATCAGAAAAAATATTTCCTTGCTACAGGTTTAATTTAAATTTTTATTAGAGCATATGAACGACAACTGTCCTATTTTTTTAATCAAACGCAATAGCCACAAGTCTGGGCAGGGCAGAAATGCTCTATTTCTGTAGCTGTGAAGACACTCATGAAGATGTCATCCTTGTTTGCACGGAGAACACTTTTGAAGGTGGATCCCAGTCCCCTTTCTATGAAGCATAATCAATTGAAACTTCAGAGAATTTTCTTAGAAAAATAAGCATGCTGGACAAATTTTGCCCTAAGCTTCTAACTCCGCACACTTACTTTTTACAGCATTCATACCTTTTCCAGCCCTGCACTGTAATTGATTGAGTTACAAGTTAAAAGTTACATTTGTTAACTTTAATTCCTTCTGCGCAGCTTTTGGGAGAGACATCGCCACAACACCCAGGATATTCGGTCACCCCACCTGGCTAGTGCTCGCACCTGCTTTGCGGCAAGTGAGCCCCAGCAGTGTACCGCAGGTGCAAATGATACCTCGTGCTGATCTTTGCCTCACTAAACCACCACAATGTCAGACACCGGGTTTCAGTGTGTTTACCGGTAACCAACACCTTTTTTTGGTCTGATGTGACAAGACACCAAGTGCGATGTTGGGACCTCTGGAGTAGCCTTGCTGTTTGGTGAAAGAGATGGAAAGTGAAAGACAGCAAAGACAAAAAATAAGCAGCAATACCATATAGAATACTAAAAGGAAAGCTATCCATTAGGAAATGCAGCCACCAGCTTTGACAATGACGTTTTCTAACATAACAGACATTAAAGAAAAGCATTAAATGTCAGCTTCTTCATGCTACAAAAATTTATCAAAGTTACAAATGAGAGTTAAGTATTGTTCCCTTCTCTGCAATAGATGGGGAAATGTTCTCCTTTTACAGCACCATATGTAAGCACGTTAATTCAGTGCTGCTCAATGCATCAATCATATTTCATGGAGGAAAGGAACTTGACACTTATAACTCTCATAGCTCAGAACTTAAAAAACAGCAACTGCTGTAAAGAGTACAAGCATCTAGATTCTCCAGGAGTTCTCTTTGTGTTCATATAATGATATCCATTAAATGGTAGTTCCTCCAGAGTTAACAGCAAGCAATTCAAAACCCTCTGGCTTGGCTTACAGCAGAAGCTGCCCAACCCAGCAGGACTGGCCATGTGTGATCAACGTCCTTGCCTGGGGACAGAGGCTGAACAAGCCAAGAAGAGGTCCTGGAGCTTGGCCAGTCACTGGAATCACGTGAAGGATGTTGACAGCCACAAACAAAAAGCAGAAGCTGATCAAAGCCACGGGATTAAGAAGGTATCACCGCCCTCCTCCCTTTACTCGTCTGCCAAACCAAAGCCGAATCGATGGCACCCAACATGCAGAGCCTCCTAACGATGCTCACACGAATCACAGCAGAGAGGAGATCTGACCGCCAGTTACATTTTCTAAAGGCCGGTACTTGTGTGCTACAGGACTTTCACAGCTATAGGCTAAATCCATTTGAGAGCATGGAAAATCCTGCATTTCATTAACCGATGAGGCAGCATGGCTTCTAAAATTCTAGAATTAGGCAATGCATTAAATCACTCTTCAAAGCAGCAAACAAAAAATAAAAGAAACATCACAAGAATGCGTTACAGGCATTTTTTTTTCCTTCCCTATTAAATTGCTGTAAGTACAGAAGAGTATTTTTCCAAAAAAATTTACTTATCACACCTTTTTCCTCATTTTACATTCTGTTTATCTTCACTTAAGTGTAACAGATGAAATATTTAACTTCACAGTGTAAACAATATATCAGATACATCAAATGATGGACTAAGTGGGCCAAAATAAATTGGAGATAGCTTGCATTCTCTTTATTGCTACTATTATGATCTCCAAATGATAGCAGAATCTCTCATTGCAAAATGCAGTGGAGAGTTTTCCCAGCTAGCTGGAGGAATAAAAGCAAACCTGAGTCTTCTCGTTACAGCACCCAGACAATTTGATTTAATCCTAATTAGACCATTCATCCTCAGGGGTTCCACTACAATATCACATACGTCTTTATAATCTGTCTTCTACCTGTATGGCAGCGAGGCTGTTCATTCCACTAAATGCAGCTTTAACCGTGTCTATTGGATATAAAAAGCAGTTTTCACAGAAATAAACAATTACTCAAGTGAGCTTCTCACAGACCAACTCTGGTCTTATATTTCTTGCTCTAGAAGCAACCCCATACCTAAGACTTACTCTTACAAGGCTCCTACATTGATCTGACAACAGAACATCTTTAATCGAACGGGACATTTTAATAAACATGTCATTGACAAATTCATTTTAGTGTGACAGATGCTTTCCACAGCAAGTATACGAGAAAGCCTTGCACATGCAAGGTACAGAATTTAGAGAGCGTAACGCACATTTCAAAATTGCAATTTTACACTGTCCTCACAGCTATAGTGGCTGTGTAAAACAAAGGAAAAACGTCTTTCCTGCCAAATCAGGGCAACATTGCATGTATTTAATGCACTTAAAAGAGGTGTCTAATATTGTCCTCATAGTTGGCAATTAAGGTCTCAACCACAATTCTAGTTTAATGGTTAATACAATACTTATCTCTTGAGCTATGTAGAACGTGACTGCTATGTACCTAAGTGAGTAACATAGATCAGACAGAAGAAAGTGGAAAGACTCTGAAACCTAGTTCCATTATCACACTGATTTTCCATATGCTACAGAGACAACAGCACTAACTGGAACATGGATATCAGATAAAAGAACTTGTGCACTGAGAGTCTGTTTGTAAATACAGCAGAAGAGTTCAATATTTCTAATTAAGCAGAGATCAGAAGTGCGATGAACCAGGAGCAATGCCTTTGGCAGTAGCTTATCCAATCATATTTCAAAAATATTCTTGACATCCACCTCTGATGATCACTTACTGCCAGTGCCTTCAGAAATCCACAGCACACTCAACCTTACAGACAACAGCAGCAAATTTCGTGCTGATGTCACATGAAACAGAAACTTCTGATTGAACATCTCAGCTTTTGTTAATTGTACAATATTCATTAGTTGGCCGAGTCGGCTGACTGACTGTTGCCTGTCAATTTAGCCAATGGCAAACAGAGAGAAAGGCAGACAGTACACTTGCAGTCTAGGCTACCAGCATAAATTATTCTTCCAGCCTTTTTAGAAGTTCCCCCTAAGACCTTTATGCACAGTATTTAAGCAAGAGAATGAGTGTCTGCTATGGACAGACGATAGGGATAAGCTATTTAGATAATGTCATGAAATGATGTTTTAAGTTGTCAGCATCAAGTAGCAGAACAGGATGAACAAATCTCAGTGCATAAAACCCTTCACATCTCGTACGTCATGTAACTGGTGTGAAAGCCAAATATTAATTTTAAGGTCTGTGGATGCAAACTTCCTTTTTCAGTGATGTCGAGCCTTGCGAGTACAGTAGACATTCTAGAAATAACATTTTTAGTTCAAGAATGGAGCTGAGCGTGGCTCAGAAGCCTGTCACTTCTCTGAATGATGCAAACACAGAACGAGTATCAACACGCACTATAAGGAAGGATATTTGTGGAAATAGTCCTGTGTTTGTGCAACATGGTACTCCCCTCCAAAACTAGTATTTTGGAAGCTATCAGACAATTAACATAACTTGGTAAGGACATGCAGGCCATTCAAGCAACTGGACTGAACACCACATGCCAAGAAGCATGGTGTTTAGGTGCAGTGAAGAAACTCCGTGAGTTTCCCTTTTCTGAACCAGACACCAGTGTGGAAATTAGCTTTAGAAGAGCAAAGCCTCATTGAACCTGGCAGAGGGCAGTGGGCAATGTCAAGCTCTGGCAGTGAGACCCTGAACCCCGCACAGGTACAGCAGCTCCCTGCAGAAGCATCAGGAAGGTTACAGAGTAAGTCACAGGAACAAATAGCTTGTAAGAGTAAATCTAGGAACCTGTCACTTTTCACCAATCCCAGGAAGCACCGGACACAAATACTGTAGTATCAGCTTCAAATGCAGTAACTCCTGTGTATAAAATTAGATTAGGTCAGGCTCTAATCTAGTTCTTGCTACACCACTGAACTAGATCTCTGTCATCAGTCCATATCCAAGATGGCAATTAAGACATTTCTAGGGTGATGAACTGATGATACCCTGGATGCATTATGAGCAACATGGCTGCTCTGAACACCTCAGGGGAACGAGCAAAACAAACCCAAGAAAATCCATGCACAACAACCACCACCATCACACACACACACACACCCCAAAACCTCACAGTTTATGAAAACGCTTCTACTTCATCCCCCTGATCACAATGACTGGACACTGAATCTGCAAAACTGTCAAGTCTTTCCTTTGGGCATCAGACTCATCTAGAATTATGGTATTATGGAACTAGATTCACTAATCCAATATATTCGAAGACTTTATGTTACTAATACTATAGTTGCATATAACGCTGAAGGATTTCACTTTGCACCCAGAAAACAATGGCCCATGTTCTTTTGAGCTGCTTTTGCTACAACACGAAAGAACTAAATTACGGCTTCGAAGTGTCAGGCAGGCTGGGGAACAGATAGAAGGAAAAAAAACAAAAGAGAAAATTCTCTTTCTAAAGATAAAATGGCTACACTTACAATGTCAAGATTGGTCTGTGTCCTGAGTGAAAGAATTATTTGCTAGACACAACTGAAACTCAAATGTAGACGGGCCTAGTGAGTATCTATGACAGAGTCTGGACACAGAAACTTGTCAGTTAAGATGCAGTACTCATCTCTTACATTGCCAGCAGACAAGTCATTGAAACACTCTACATCTCTTCCCAATTCTTCCTTTCTTTCCTCTTCTACCTTACCACCTAGACTGTATATAGGAAAAAAATCTGAAACTGCTTGCTGTTGAAGAAGCAATAGCATTTTCAGTCCAGAACATTAATGACAGAAATGTTATTTTATTCTGCCAAAAGCATCTAAGTACTAATTGCGGGCAAAGCTGAAGCACATCTTAATAAAAGTACAAAAACTGTATTGCAAGTATTACTATTTCTTTGAAAGCATACATAAGGATAAATGAGATTCTGGTTGCTGGCCAAGGAATTTGCTTATTCAAACTTTCATGGAGCCACAGGTCATTTGTTTCCTTAAAATTCCTTCTAGCTTAAATGTAACTACAAGATCTTTAAGTCAAACTGGCATTTTAAAACACTTGGTCTTAGCAGTGGCATTTAAAATAATGTGGAGATAATTACTGACATTTACGGTGCTGTAGGGAGAGCATTGCAGAAAAGGAGCAAGCAAGCATCTGAGCTACACTGATGCCCAGTAGTTCAACAACATTATTAGTGTCAGTACAAGGCTGCATTAAATCTGGTGCTCCACATCCATTCCAAGTTTGTAGACACTCAAGGAGCACTTATCTTCCAGTAAATAAGACTCAAACACTATTCAAAGTACTTGAGGATGCATATTATAAACTTGATTCTGGCACTGTTCAGGATTACAGATACAGACGATAGAGCGTACTGCTCAAAGGAGTAAGAGCACTTTGCAGACCTTTGTATTTCTAGCCTGAACTATCAAATGATCGAAAATATTTGGGACTAGGCTGTGAAGAAAATAACAACAATTTTATGTTAAAGTAAACAATTATTTCTATCATTTTGTCTTGGAAAGTTACCTGGAAATCTCCAAGTAATACCTGAGCCATCAATTCCTGCAGCTCTTTTAAGAAGACCTGCTGAAATTATTTACAAATATCTGAAATGCACCTAAACCACTCAAGAGATGGGCAGCATTTTCTGCTGGTCAAAAACATGCAAGTTCTTGCAAATGTCAGGACTCTTGTCACTACATTTCCCACCCTAATTAACTGAGAAAGTGATGTGAGCAGTGGGTGCCTTTTCTGGTGATCATCCCCAGCTCTGCTCACCTGTATTTAATATGCATTCTGCCTTTGCATTGTTTTCTTAACGCTAGTCCACCTGTTAAAAATATAACTCTTTTTTCCCCCTAGAAATTCCCTATGCAGCCTATCGAACCCTCTGAAAATATTCCAGAAGGAATTCCCAATTCATAGTACCCACGGGAGTTCCAGTTCCAGTGCTTATTCCATGTAGTGCAAAGAAACAAGCACCTCTGAGATAGGGACCATATCTTTTTTTTTCCCCTTCCCCTTTCTCAGCATGTAGTAAGTCTGCTGCTTGGGGGCATTTTAGTGCATGGAGCCAAATCCTTTCACTGCCTAAGAACCGATGCAAGTCTTCCATGTCTGCAAAAAAGCCACAGAAGGCAGAAGTTTCGTCCTCCCAGTCACTTGAATCACACATCCTGTTACACTATTTTTACCTTAATTTGGTAGCAACATCCCCAGCGAACACTTCCAAGGACTGTTTATTTACAATGGCATTTTAAAATGTTAAGTATTTGAGGCATTGCGCTCTGAACACAGACACATACATTTCAGACGTTATCTGGAAGACAATCACTTAATTTTCAAGATCCAATTATCTCAAAGTTCATTCTTTTGGAAAAAAAAACATTAAAGGACATTACTGAGGACAGAACTTTCCCAAAGCTTATCAAAAGCCGCATAAAAGATAAACCCTTTTCTTACTCAGGACGGTAAGGACTAGAAGAAGCAAAAGCACTGTGCTTTGGACAGCGTGCACTGCCCCTCCAGTGTTTTTACGCATACAAGACATACAAGGGTGGGACTACCAGAAGGTTCTTGGGAAAGGCTCTATAAATAAGAAAGTGGCAGCAGGATGGTGGGAAGAAGGAGGACTTAACAGCATACTGACTTTTATGGTAATTTTTTTACAGAGTTCTCAGCAAAAGCAATTTTTATAAGACTAACTGCCTTTCTGCAAATCCCTTTTACCACTATTAAAAGCAAACAGACAGGGTGCCCACCACCACATACAAGCACAATCCCCACAAAATCGAAAGGACACCTTCTCTGTTCTTGCAGAGATTTGGCAGCCCTCAAAACACGCAGAGCCAACGAGCTAAATTTTTCTGCCTTGCAAAGTTCATTCCTGGTGACAGATCCAGCCTTTGTGGCATACGGATCCTTCCGCCTCTGATCCCTCAGTATTTGGGATTGAGAACTTTGAAGAAAATCTCTGCGCGCATGGAGCTCTTCACCATATCCTGCTGAAGAGACAAACTCATGCACACTGGAGGATCTCCCTGTAAGCATGGTGTAAGCAGGGTGACTGGGTGGAGGACCACTCACCCCACCCCGTTTGCAAGTCATCCTCCCCAACAGATGCTACCAACACAACACGCCAAGTACACCATGGGACACATTAATGGATGTCTGATGGGGCCGGCTGGCGATAGAGGTTGGCTGGACAGCCACGTGCAGAAGGTGCACAGGAAAAACTTGGGCTGGCTTGGGCAAACTGAGGAACTGCTAAACACAGAAAAGACAAAACGTACTCTTTAAATTAGCATGTCATGTTAAGGTTTGGCTTAAGGACAACATGCAAGTTGGAAAATTGAGTGTTTGGGACATTCGCGGTAGTGAATACACTTAAACTTGCCGTTTTCTCTGGCAGCTATTGTTTATCTTGCAAGAAGTACTTGAAAATTATACATTTCATAATAAATATCTGATTAATTGGAAAATAAATCTCTATGTTTAGCCTGACTTAAGCTTGCCTTGTATGTTTACATGTCTACTCTTTTTAGCAAGTGCAACAGAAACTTCAACAAAAACACTAACCATATGCAGACGTTTCCTTTGGAACTTTCCATCAACCTTGGCCAGGCCAAGTCTTATTTATTGCATAACTTTTCTAGGAGGTAAATACATATTGTCCAGGAAATAACAGCAGAGTTGTTTTCTCCTGACTTCATCAACACAGACAAAACTGTTGGGGAAGACTTAAGCTCTGAAAAAAGGAGTCTTCTGATGTCCCAACACAATATACTGCCTAGAGGAAGATGCATGAGCAGGCTACACGGATGTGTTCAACTCCCACAGTTTTTAAGCGCCTGCTCTTTCAAGCGTTTTTAAAGCTCAGGAAGTATGTTTACGTACCCAAAACAATCCTTTCCCATGGAATTTCACCAATTCTCTATGCCCTGGGAAATGAAGAGCTGGAATACATTCAACACAAGCAAATACACATAGTAAAACAAGCTGAGAAACGGCTGAAATTTCTACAGAAGAGACACAACAGAAGGCAACAGTAATTTGTTTACTATTATTCTCTATGCAAAATACGATGGCATGCTTTATGATCAGAAATATATATTGAATCTAAGAGAAGAGCCGACACTAGGGAAAAGGGAAAAAGCAAAAATGTTGCATGAACTAGAAGATGTTTACATTCTTGAAAGCATATAATTTGGGTAACGATTACATGGAAATGCTGGACGAGTTCCAGGGTTTCTCCCCAACACCATACACTATTAAACCTTCCAACTAATTACTTCCTGAATTTCTTTCAGGTAGGCATTTAAAAAAAAAAAATCTCATCCTAAACTTCCACTGGTTTCTAAACGTCTAGTGAGAAGTAGCATAACAGCCAACATAAAAGCATTTAGCTGGCAACTATTAAAGGAGCTTTTTACATTTGACTTGAGGCTTTAATGCTAAATATACACTAGAGACTACTAAAAAAAAAAATATTGATTCTTTGCGTTGCAGTGGCACAGGATGCCCAGTCACAGGTCAGGATCCCATTGTCCCAAGTATGCAATTAGTTTACAGCTGGGACTGGAAGAGAGCAGGAGTACGGCACTGTATTATTTGTCATACAGCCCTGAACATTACAACCTGACAAAGGGAGACTCTTGGCCTATCCNCACAGCATGCCCAGTCACAGGTCAGGATCCCATTGTCCCAAGTATGCAATTAGTTTACAGCTGGGACTGGAAGAGAGCAGGAGTACGGCACTGTATTATTTGTCATACAGCCCTGAACATTACAACCTGACAAAGGGAGACTCTTGGCCTATCCACCAAGGTTATAACCTGCCCTTTCTGAAGGAACTAGTTCTTTACAGAAAAAGGGACCTTGGTTTAATATTTCATCTCAAGGACAGAATCCCTGTGAGGGACAGGCTCAATCTTATTTCTGCTGAGTAAAGGTTAGCTGTGAATTTTCAAGGACTGCACTAAAAATCCTGGAATTTTACAGTACATGACATTGTATCAGAGCATGAGAATGAACCCAAAAATCAAAGTGGACCTTATAAAACAGGATTCCTCTATGAATTGTATTTGAAGTATTCTAAAGTGTCTATATCAAACTCTTCAACGTTGTACGATTAACTTTTCATTGCTTCACCCGTACTGCATATTTTCACAAACTAAGCAAACAGTACAGCCCAGCATTTCCCAAATCTCAGGTTGCAGCCAACACAAAATAATGGAGTAACTCCACTGACTCACACTGAATTTAAAGGTGAGGTCTTAGAATGTTTTCTACCTACTGAAGCACTTGCTAACATCAAACTAATACTCAAAACAACTCAAAAAGCAAAGATTTTGAATTCTGTTGCTCTAGCACTTAGAGATACATCTATAAAAGCTATAATATTTCACAAGGACATAGTAGTATCTGCCACAATAGCTGTATTCTGTAAATACTTTGAAGAATTTAAGTTTCATTCATTCAGCTGCAGTCACAAATTTTCTCACTTTTGCATGTGCAAGTTAAGGAATTCTTTCAAATTGACTTTTTACCTTAAAAATAAAAAAACCTTACAATATTGAGGCTAATAGAAAGCACCTTTGGATGCTTTCAGTAACCATTGTTTGAGGAGTTAAAGACAAATGCTGTCTCATATGAATAAAATTACAGGGTTTTTTCCCCCAGAACTTTCCATCAATCTCTTGCAAAGTAATGCTAATGAACTTGACAAGACATCAGATTATATTTCTGTCAGCTTTAACGATATAAATTTATGTTCATTAATTACTCTAGTTAATCAAAGGAGAAAGTCAACTTTTCTACCTAATATTTCTACTTTTCTTCACTGAACACAGAGATTGCAGCACTGGCCCAAATTTGCTAAGACTCTTTCAAAGTGAAATTACTCCTCCAAACACACAAAAGCTAACACAACTCTCTGATTGTGGAGTAAAGATCTACAACCTACATGTCAGGACATTGCACACAATTAGGATTTCGTTATCAGAATGATTCTGTCCCAAATTGACAAGAAAAGGCAGCAATCCATCAAGATGTACCTTGTTCACACGACTCCTCTCCCAATCCACTACAGTTTAATTCACGGCTTTCCCTTTTACCAGGATTCAGCTTTAGTTTTCATCTCCCTACTGACGTGAACTAACAGGTCATTCATCCTAAAAATAAGTGCGTACACACATTATTTTATTCCAGCATTTTCAGCAGTCGATGCAATGGGCTGCATCCTGACTCGTGTACCAGCTCACACAGCAAATGGGACTGCTTCTGTAATCACACAATGAAGTCATTTTCCCATCACACTAACAAGATTTAAACCTACGTTTCTTCTCATTTTCAAGAAAGTTTAATAATTCCATGTGCGAACAAAAAAAAATTTCATGTCTCCAATGTCGCTTTTTATTTCTCCAAAGACAATGANCTCCTCTCCCAATCCACTACAGTTCAATTCACGGCTTTCCCTTTTACCAGGATTCAGCTTTAGTTTTCATCTCCCTACTGACGTGAACTAACAGGTCATTCATCCTAAAAATAAGTGCGTACACACATTATTTTATTCCAGCATTTTCAGCAGTCGATGCAATGGGCTGCATCCTGACTCGTGTACCAGCTCACACAGCAAATGGGACTGCTTCTGTAATCACACAATGAAGTCATTTTCCCATCACACTAACAAGATTTAAACCTACGTTTCTTCTCATTTTCAAGAAAGTTTAATAATTCCATGTGCGAACAAAAAAAATTTCACGTCTCCAATGTCTCTTTTTATTTCTCCAAAGACAATGACAATACCAGAAAAGCTACAATTGCTGCATTTTCCACTGTAGCTCTACTTTAATTCAAAAAAAAATTTGAGGGTTGGGGGTTTTTTTAAACTATAGCATTACTTAATTGGATAAAGCACTAGTAGCTATGCTACCCTGAGCACTCAAAAGGCATAATTTCAGCACATGATTTACANGTTGCTGCATTTTCCACTATAGCTCTACTTTAATTAAAAAAAAAAATTTGAGGGTTGGGGTTTTTTTTAAACTATAGCATTACTTAATTGGATAATGCACTAGTAGCTATGCTACCCTGAGCACTCAAAAGGCATAATTTCAGCACATGATTTACAATCAAATGCAACTCCATGAGTATGTTGATACGGCTGCAGTACCACCTATGCAACCCTTTAACTTTGCTTGCTGCAAACAATGCTTATGCAAGAGCAGTTTGTGTGCTTTGTGGTTTCCCCAACTCTACTTTCCACGAGAGTGCAAACAATTACACCACGAAGTCATCTGAACTGCAGAGGAAGTTATAATAGCAATAACAACAAAGAAAGCACCAAATTAAGTCATTCCCTGGATTACAAATTTTCTTGTTTCGCTTTTACGCCTCTAGAGTTCAGCGTCATTAAGTACAAAACTTTTCAACAAGTCTCAAGGGTTACACACAATCAGCCATAAAACCACTCTAAAAGAAGTCGACATGCATGGAAGTTTTGTTAGCACCTAATATCCTCTGTGCTGATAATTATTTCTAGTTAGTTTAAAAGGCCAAGTTAATGATTACACTCGTAGTAACAGGTGTGGATTATACACAGCTGGCAGAAATCCTTTCCTTTGCTAAATTATGCCTCATTGCTATTCACCTGCAGAAACAGGAAGCCCAATGCCCTCCGGAGAAGATTCAGACACAGAGCTAATGATTATCCACATAGGCGTGATACAGCCGGAAAACACACCCTGCCAAACAAGATACATCCTTATGAAGATAACAACGTTTCAGACAAGTGTTGGCCAAGCACACGCTTCATTGCCGCTTTCTAAAAGTGTGTTTATACCCACCTTTCATGGGCTTGAAGCAACTGTGCTCGTGCCAGACTGTTTAACATTGTCTGCTCCTGCAGCAGTGGTAGAGCAGTATCTTTGGCGACACTGAAGAGTTACTTTGCATGGAGATTGCAGAGAGGAAAATCCGATCTCACAGTCCCAGGAGCCTGTAATGCTCTCTGCACAGCCGGGAGATGGTAAGACAAAGCCTTCGCTCTGCAGAAATTAGTCTTTGGTAGGAACATAAGCACTGTCTCCCAGCAGATGCCATGAGGAAACAACTACATTTAGCTTCTGGCTGAGAATTTCAGGATTCGCTCAGAGACTGCCTGGTGGCCCATCTCACCTTTCTACCAAAGGACAAATGACAGATGAAGCCAAGTTTTATTTAACTACAGAAAACTCAAGAAAGCCTAGCAAAAATATAGCCAGGGTTGAAAAAGTCTACGATGTTTAATATGTTTCATATTGCCTCACCAGACCTTCCCTTTCCTACATCTGAAGGATTACGAGGAAGGAAAGAAGTTTAGTCCACAGCTTTGAGAGTTTTGCAAGGAAGATTCAAATTATTCAGTCCAGTACTTGACCTGTCGCTCCAGGATTAGACACCTACAGGTGATGACAAAATCTCCATCAGTATCTGCATCGTCTTAATTGACTTTTAAATTGTCATGGAATGAAACGCTGCTGCCCGAAGGACAGATCCCAGAGAAGAACCTGTCTCATGGCAGCCATCTGCAAGAGGCAGGAGTTAAGCCAACAGCTACAGTATCAGTCAATAAGAAGCAGCCTTGCTCACACACAGGGTAAGCAGGCTGCAGAGAGAATGCCAAGAGAAACAGGATTTAAAAAAAAAAGGCAAAAAAGCAAACCCTTCTTTCTTCTCTTCCCTCCCCAAACTCATGAGGTGCAGTGAATCCTGCTTTAGCAATACAGCTGTATGCTAAGCAAATTACTTTTTCCTATTATCAGGAACAAGGATGCTCAGGAAAGCTTACTAACTGCAGCTCAGCTCCATGTCCCGGCACTAGCTTTTGGATCAGAGCTAGCTCATGCGCTGCTGGCTCACACTGTAGGCCCAGCAAGCTCGCCTGTACCTGCAGTGTGTGGCACAGCATAGTCACACTGCTTCATAAAAATCACGACCTGTCTGATGCTAAGAAAATCCCTAGGAAACTTGCCTGTAACTTTTATCTAAAACAAAATAAATGTATTTCAGAGGGTCACATCTATGTTAGACACCCTTTGTGAATGCGATACTTGCACATCCAGACACGGTCACAGAACCAAGTCTGCCCCAACTTTCGAATCTGAGGCCCTTGGTTTATTCAGGGTAGTGCCGTGGTAATTTTGCAATATACACAGTCCTATCATTATGTTTCATCCTTGCTCCTACATGTGACCTTCTTTGGAGCCAACATCACCCAAGCTGTTCTCCCTCTGCCAGGTCTAATGCCCTAGGTGAGTCTGCAAGGAGTTGTTTGGGCCTCATTGTCACCTGCATCGTCAAGCAAAGCCTGCTAGATAGAAGCGTTCAAGTGGCTTCCCCTAAGCCATGGGAATTAATTTGTACAGACGAACTATAACAGAAGGGTTTGCAGTTCATCAGCAATACCTCACAGATGGAACACATGAACAAAGTCTTAGAAGCTGGACAGCCCACGTACACATTACAAAAAACAACCACCATAAATCAAGAACACTCCTAGTATACTAGGACACCAAATTAAGCACTGCAAATTCATCAAAAGCTAAAGTCCCTGAGCGGGACTCTTTTCCTTATTTTATACAGGCAATGTTCAAAGGCTTGAAGACACAAACTCCTATCCCCGTGTGTGTTCGTGACGGGGATACCCCTGAACTAGCACTTAAATTATCTTCTACTAAGAAGGTCCCTTCCAAGGAAGAAATCTCTGGACACAAATCTAAGACAACACAAAGAAAGCTTGTCTCAAATTCAGCCTCAAAGACCAAGCCTTATAACTGGCTTTCTATCTTGACAGCACACACAACATGAACCCATTTCAAAACTACTGCATTACTTTGAATTTTCAGAGTCACAGAAGTTTATACTTCTTGCTTTAAAAAAACCCCAAGAATAAACAAACAACAAACATATTTTCCTACTTCAGTGAAGGACCTTTCCAAAGCCCAGTTGGGCAACTGTAAAACCATACATCTGCATCTTATTTTGAAGTTTAAAAACCACACAGTTTAGCTTGACTACTTGGAAAATGGTCTAATTGAAAAAGATTTTGGAGTTCAAAGAACATGCTCTAAGCTATCTCCCTGTGGTTTGCAAATGAGGTTTCGGTGGGTTGAGTTTTGAGGCCTTTTTTTGCACTTATTTGCCTCCCAATCTAAGGTTTTGATTCCAAAAGCTGTTTGTCATCAGAGTAACATTTTGAAGTGGATGCAAACCAGAAGTCTCCTCCGAAACTGCTAGGTAACAACCCAGTACTCCTCCATTCCCAATTCCCCTCCTCACCCCTGCTTGCCAGCACTTTGACTAAAACCAGCAGCCCAACACTGCACCCTGTGTCACTCCACAACTTCAACATGTTTCTGACTTGCTGAAGCATCTCTCATATACCATTACTAAGTCACTTGCTCTTTAAGTAAGACAGAAAAAAGACTACAAGATGCAGGAGACACTCAAGAAGAGGACAGGTCAAAACAACACTTTATGTAATAGGAAAAGGCTTTTCTACATTCTGCAAGTGTATCAAGCAATGCACGTCACTCACGTCGTGATCAGCATACATCAGTTTGACAGAACACATAGTTAAAAAAAAATTCCAGATCATACAAGATCTGGAATATGTTGTATTTTTTCTTATCTTGTTGATTTATGCAATGGTTTATTAATTAGTAGCTGTCTGACTGGAATTGAGCCTCTGGAGCAAACATTGCCATTCGTATCATAATGGTATCAGCCAAAGACATTCTCAAGCCTCTTCTGGGAGATCATTCATTTCCCAGGTATATTAACTTCTTGTGAGTTGAGGACGGGGGAAAAAAATGAAGAAAAAGAAAAGCACATGCACAAAGGTCTAAGTTTGTGGCACATTTAAAACTCCAGAATATTCTTTTAGATAATCTCTGGGAAAAAACCAGGCACCTCTAGACACAGGAGATAGGATTTATCGCCAAAGTAAACAGAACGTAACTTTATTAATCCACGCTAGAACATGGCCTGTGTTTTCAAGCAAATCCAGGTTAGAGTACCGCATCTTCACCTCAACTAATATGTGCAGGGAAAAGTACAGATGTAGATAAAAATAACATCATAATATTTGTCTTTAACAAAATCCAAGCAAGTCTGACTTTAAACCAGAACTGTTCATTCTGCCTTACATGACAGTAAGCAGATACTAATGTCTATTCCTACTCCCCATGACTATAACTAAAGTCAAACACGACATTCAAGATTTCCAAAAGCATTCCATTCGGTGTAAGGAGGCTTTCTTACTCTGAAGGCAATAAGTCCGATTCCGCAACTTAGCATGTTTGATTTTATGTACACCTACAGAATCAAGTATGAAAAAAAATTTTTTTAAACCCTATCAAAACGAGGGAGTATATCTGATTTGCAAACAGTCCTGAGACAAGACCCACCCTCAAGAAGGAAGAGCTCCCCCACACCCTAACAAACAGGCAGATGGGAACCTGAGCTACAAGAAGTAGTCCCATCTCCTCTGGTCCCCATACAACTTGGTGGTGTGCATATCACAGCAACCCCTGAGCCTCCTTGATTAAAGGAGAGGTAACTATAATCTCCCTACCACAACCACCAGGGCAACTACCAGTCCCGCTCAGAAAACTCACATCCATTTCCTGGCCGTGTGCAGCCTGGCCTTTACGGTACCGTCCCAAGTTGACGGGTCAGACCATTTCCCTTCCACAAGAAATATCAAATCCACAGCTGCAGCAAGTTGCATCCTTCAGCAGCAATCAGTTCTCAGTGCTAGCAGGATGCATTCATAGGCTGACTGGCAAGATTCCCTCTGAGAGCTCTTTCCAACCTAGTGCATCTGACGGCAGGGGGCAATGACAGATGATAGCAAGCGATCATCTGTCACTGCCCACGAGAGCTACACTAGCACACAAAATTATTGTTGTTCCAATTCTCACAAGCCAGCAGGAGGAGGGGGAAAAAGAAACCAAAACGCTGAAGTGAACAGTATCAACTGACTGGTAATAACCCCCTTGGCCCCTAAGTGGAGTCCTCTTGATGCTCGCAGGTAATTCTATTCAGTCCAATCTCTATTCTGCTGAAACACCCAGGTTAAATTGAGTTTTGTCATTTCCCAGACATTATTGAGCTTCAAAGCCTAGTACCTTCTCCTTGCACACACACCTCTTATGTAGAAACGCATTACTGGTATATAGAATCAAACTCCATGCATGTGAACAGTGTTTATGAAGAACTCACTGTCTAGCCAGCAAAAGGAAAACTCTCCACCTTCGCAGATAAGAAGCACAGATGTGAGAGAAAGGGGGTTTTATTCAGCAAGCCACAAGGTAAATCTTTTCTCAAATGATGCAAGCTTCGCGTCTTACATTTACTAGACTTGCAATGGGGACAAAAGCAGCCTTTTCAGTTAGAGTCCTCAACTTGAAATAATGCTATTTTGTTTGGCATATGACTCTACAGCTCATAACACGCATGGTCCAATGTTCTCAGGCTAATTCTGTAAACCACTAACAGCATAATTAATGATATCAATATACCAACATTCAGACCACTCAACAATCTAGATTCCAAACATAAAGCCACACCAATTAAACAACATATCCAATGATGCTAGGATATTATACTAATGGAGCAGGTTTTACAATTTCTGAAACAGTCCATTAAGATTATGTGTGAAGTGCTTTTAATTCCCCTAGATCTCACTCTTACAGTCTTACCTGTGTAACTGGCATCTTTTTAGTCTCTGGGGAATTTACTGTCAACTTATAATGCCCTCATGATTCAGAGATTATCCTCATGTTGGTGTCATCATCGTGTAGATTAAATTCAAATGTACAAAATTAATACACAGCTGAAACAGCTCAGTTTCACCCATCTCAGATATAGATGTTAAAGCTCCATGCTTCAAGTCCCTCTTTTGAATCTGGCAGAGTGAGACTGGGGTGGAAGTCTCTCTAGACCCTTACAGATCTCCCACTGGTCAGTCGCTCTTGTTTCATACAACAGGAAAACTGAAGTATGCTGTTCTCACTCTAGAAAAACGTTCACAGAGGAAAGTCCCGTCGGAGTCACCAGCCAGATGCCTCATTTCCATCTCTTACTTTTTCCGTTCACCTCCCAACCCACTCTGGAGGCAGGAGGTGCGATCTGCCAGCCACCACCATGCTCCGCACCATGCAGTCAAAGCTGAACGCCAGATTCAAGCCTGAGAATCCCAGGAGGCAAACATAACTCCAGGCGCTTGTCATCTGTGCTCCAGGGGCTATAGTCCGAGGCCACCCAAAATCGCAACGGCGATGTGAGCCAAGCATGTGTTAAGTCTTATGACACAGGACTGTTTTAGCAAGTTTGGATTCATATTTAAAGTCTTTGAAATCCTCAGATGCCAACAATGTCTGAAAGTCATCTACAGAGCAGCCTTTCATGTCACTGCTGATACCAAAGAACAACTCCTTAGGCTCTGAGCTGAGACTGTTGCAGACTGGCACTTTTGACTTAATTCATTAAAATTATCACTTCTGTCGCTCGTTGTTCTGATAATATAATACCATAGCAACAAATGAGAAGCTCCAAATTATACGCGTGACTCTGAAAGGAAGTGCATAGTTCCTGTATATACAAACTTTGATCTACTGCAGGATGGTCAACAGCATCTGTTACTCTAATATCCCACATTATTATAGCCATTTAGCTAAACAGATCATAAAAAGATTGTTCCATTAGCCATCTTCCTGGAATAAATCCAGGGAAGTTGCTCAGTGGCCATGACCGAGTACCAGCATAAATCTAAAGGATTTGGATGGACGGCTGTGGCTGAATGCCTGCATTCTTCAATGGTAGGAGCCTTATGTTGTTATTTCCAGGCGCACGTTTTTACCTGCAGTATCATACATGCATTAGAGCACTCTAAAGAAGGTGACACAAAGTCAGTCATACACAATTACGTTTGTAATTGCCAGTCCAGCTGTATGCAAGCCTCCTGCACATTTTAAGCCTGCTCTGTAGGCAGTCTGTGAAGAGCTGTTTTGACATAACGTGGATGTATCAGGGTTGCACAGCCCGCATGCACTGTACAGCCCATCCAGAAACAGAAGTGAAAGGGCAACAGCCATCCTTCTGCACAGGCAAAATTTCTGCACAAGAAAATAAGACATGCCCAGGAAACACAGATACAAATCAAGACACAGCTGTGTACGCAGATCCTATCGTTTCTGCATGAAGCAGAACTTGAGGCAGGAGGAGGAATGAGAGGAAGGAGGACACACAATTTTAGCTTGAACCTTGGTAACTCCTGCATGAAATGCAGGGCACTAGTGAAGGCTTCACTCAACATCATGAAATGTCTTATGTTACCTCTCAACCAAGAGAAAAGGCATTTTCAAGGAATTATGAGATCTTGTTTCAACAACAAGCTTTGCAACAGGCCTTCCGAAGAGACCAAGGTACTTTCCTCCCCACATGATAACTACAAAAGGGTAGATATTTCTCCCCTTACAAAAAGGCTATGAAGCCAGAACAATTTTTGTCAGTGAAACGTAGGAACACTATGGAGTTGAGCGCAAATACATCAGACATACTTCAGTCTGTAAGTCAGAACGGCTGACTTGACCTCCAGCTCTCTTTATCTTACCTGTACCCCCTTCCTGGGTACTCTTCTTGATTTCAGTAAAAATATTAATAGAAAATTCAACATACGTGAAAGAGGGACCTAAATCTGGATATGCAACACACTGATAGATATGCAAAAGATACTGGTATGAGTTGTCAGTGACAAGATACATCTGCAGTCAGTACACTGAAAATCTACTTCTGGCAGCAGGAAATCAGTGCCACTTTTCAAACTGATTTTCCACATTTTAAAATATACCATACACAAGGCTAACAAGAGAAGCTTTTCACCTCATCCATCTAGTACGTATGACATCATTATGCTCAAAGAGTCCTACTGCAGCACCTCTGACAGGCTCTTCCCAGCAACTTTCACTGGCAAAAATGGCTATAGGTTTCTGTCTTCCAATGTCTGCAAAAGGGTACAATGCAAAGCCTGAGATAATTTTAGACTATGACACTGGTAACATTCTACGTGAATAAGCCAACTTACTCTGCATACAAGTAGTTTACAACCAACTCAAAATTGCACGCTGCAGAGAGGATGTTCTTTCCATCTACAGAAAGCACAGAGTCTGCTGAGTTCCTTTGAATACAATTTTTACAGGGCATTTATACATGCCTATCATTTAAAACACAATCACTAAAGCATTTTCCTTTGCTGTCAGATACCAGTTACTTATTAGCCACCCCACTGAATTATGGACTAATGTATTACTATAACCAATCACAGCGCTTTTGAGGCAATGCTAGTAAAAAGCCGTTGTGGATCTGCATCGAAGGACAATTCAACCTCAGCGGAAAGGCCCCGAGCTAGAGAAGGGAAAGGCAAAGTTCCAGCTAGCTTCAAATACCAAAAGTATCACAGCAACCAGGTATTTTCCAGGGGCAGGGGAAGCACATATGATATTCAATGATCCAGTCTCACCCTCTACTGTGGTATGTGACTGCTAGGAAGGGGATGACAACTGCAAGACTCGGACTGTCCTTGGAACTGCACTGTTGCTGCTCAACATGCATGATGACAGCTACCCTTCAAGCACGTTTTTGAACTTTTAATTAAAGCATGGGCTAGTGATGGAGTAAAGATCTGGTTACAGAAGACTGGCTGGCAGAAGCACCTGGCAGATGACTTCAGTGCAACATGGATTTCAGCCGCAAGAGAAAAAAAAAAAAAACAAAACAGCTCAAGGAAGTCCCAAGTCTCACCTTAATTTAGAAGGGTGTTCTTCACAAACAACATAGTCCTATGCTTATTTTACTATTTAGCAAGCAAATCTGGATTAAAAGCAGAAAAATCATGTCAATTGTATTTTATTTATTTTTTTTATTTTTAGGGAAATTACAGAATAATGACGTCTTTTGTAAGATACCATAAGTTCCCTTAAATACAGAGTACTTTTTATTTTTCCCCAGCCTCAGAGTTGAAATTGCCCAAGACGAATTATGTAAGTTTCTCTAATGGCACTCCCTGCATACTTTTTGGCCATATTGCTAACTTCCAGGCATTAGTGTTCCACTTCATAGTACTTTTTATTAAATAAGGCCTTATGTCTAACCGTCCTGAGCAAGCCCAGAGCAGCTAGATCAACAGACAAAAAACTTCCTTCAGAATTTCATTACTGTTTTAACAGAGGCTTCAATGAGCATCATTTAGTACCGGACAGCTGTACCCTGCTAATCAATATTTTTATTATTACTCTTGTTAAACTGCACTTAACTGCTGTTCAACAGAGATAATCAGCTCTCTGGGTAGTAAACCACCTGTCCAAATTATCCATAGTCCTCTTAAGTGAGACATATTGTACAGGTAAATACATTACAATTTACATAGTTTATTCAACATACTGTGATCAGCAAGGCAGCCTTCGCCTAGGTCAGCTGTGAGTTAGCCTTCAATAAACAGTACTTGAAATAGCTGGCAGCACAGCTGCGCAATATCAGCTAACAACCCACGGACTTCTCCAATTTTGAGGCAGACTCTGTCATCTGAAGCGGCCAGAGATGTACAGCTAACCAGTCAGCAGCACACCACCGGTCTGATGGTGTCTGCATAGGCTGCAGCTGCAGCAGCAGCGAAAGGCTCAGTAAAGCTCGGGAGGCACACTGTGACCAGCCTTGAAATCAGGGGTAGGCTCTGGTAATTCCAGCCCCCAGACAGTACGAGAGCTCTTTGGGATGTGGCGCAGGGGTAGAATTTCACTTTTGATGTATAACTGCAGCCTTGAAATAACAATGTTATATATACCCCCACAGACAAAATCGTTATTGGGCTAATTGGACAGCTGAGTGTTTAACACGCCCTGGAGATTCAGGATTTAAACACATTCTTCAGCCTCTAACAGTTCTCTTGTACAATAGTACATATTGTTCCTCTCACACGATGCAGAGTGCATCTTGGATAAAGACGTGTGCCAGTCTTAAAAGCAGGCTTAAGCTCCATGCTAAAAATTCAGATACCAGAAATTACTTTTCCTGGGATATGAATGAAGACAGAAACTGAAATCCTTTACATCACAGCCCCCAGTCCTTCCCCTCAGTGTGAGCTACATCAGCAGAGCTACGATGTCATAACCACGTATCAGAGACGAGAACATACGTCTATTATTGGTTTTTGTTAAGAAGTGAAGGATGGACAATGACGTCAAGAAGTCAGAACACACTGGAAAACGTGCCTACGTAGAAAGACTAATTAGAATCACAGAATGGTAGGGGTTGGAAGGGACCTCCAGAGATCACCCAGTCCACCCGCCCTGCTAAAGCAGGCTTGCCTAGAGCAGGGGGCACAGGAATGCCTCCAGGTGGGTTTTGAATCTCTCCAGAGAAGGAGACTCCACAGCCTCCCTGGACAGCCTGTGCCAGGGCTCTGTCACCCTCACAGTAAAGAAGTTCTTCCTCACGTTCAGGTGGAACTGCCTGTGCTCCAGTTTGTGCCCACTGCCCCTTGTCCTGTTGCTGGCCACCACCAAAAAGAGTCTGGCCCCATCCTCTTGACACCCACCCTTTAGATATTTATAAGCATTGATCAGATCTCCTCTCAGCCTTCTCTTTTCCAGGCTGAACAGACCCAGCTCTNCTTGTCCTGTTGCTGGCCACCACCAAAAAGAGTCTGGCCCCATCCTCTTGACACCCACCCTTTAGATATTTATAAGCATTGATGAGATCCCCTCTCAGCCTTCTCTTCTCCAGGCTGAACAGACCCACGCCTCTCAGCCTTTCCTCATAAGAGAGATGCTCCAGCCCCCTCATCATCTCTGTAGCCCTCCGCTGGACTCTCTCCCGTAGTTCCCTGTTTCTCTAGAACTGGGGAGCCCAGAACTGGACACAGCACTTCAGACGTGGAGTAAAATGTGAAGAAGTAATGAAGATGAATATTCGCTTCCTGCCTGGTGAAGAGCCCTAACTCTGAAAAGGTGAAAAAGGACGTTTGCCTACTGACAGCACATGCGCGTGCACACGTACACAAAACGCAGCCTCTTCAGACAGTCTCCCGTTTTTGGGGGGGGGGTTGATGTCCTCCAGAGCTAGTTCAGAATTTCAGTTGCAAAACCACTGCCTGTGGAGGAGATACAGTAGCACAAAACATCAGGAAAACAGAAAGCCAGGCTACAGACAAGAGAACACACCCACCGCTGGCAGAGGCTGCCTCCAGATTCTACAGACCACCTAACCCGGCAGAATATTTGGAGGAGATTGGTGATGTAAACAGGATCTGTATAGTTACAAACGCTCACAAATAACAGACACACACAGTGAACCTGAAACTCCTATGATTTGTAGCGTGAGGTTGTTTGTCTGCCTTCCCAGTACTGGGATACATAATAAAAGCTGTCATTAAAGCAAAGAAGATGGGACTGAAAGATGATTCTCTAGGAAAGGATCCTACAGGGCGTCTTCTGTCCTTACACTCTAAGTCCCAAATCAAAAAGGAAAGCAGTGTTGTACAACAGAGTACATTGTTATCGCTATAGATACAGGCCAAGGGTTTATCATTTTTGCTCTGTGTGACAGCAACTGCATGTGCACAGAGCTGCTGTAAAATACCAAGACTGTAAGAGTAGGCAAAAGGCAGGAGAGGGAAGCAGGGTCAAGTCCCCATTTTTAATGGTAAAACCCTTAAAGCGAGTACGGCAAGTATTAGTGAAAAACTGACATTTATTGCCAGTCACTTGTATTCCAACAGCTTTTTTCAAACTCAAAAAAAAAAAAAAAAAAAAAAAAAAAAAAGAACCCAAACTCCCAAACACATTTATCACATAACACTGATCACTAGTGGAGTGCATACGCTCACACGGAAGATTATATGTATGGAGACAAAACATTTATTATTTAAAAATCATTATTTTCAGTGCACGATCTCTTAAGGAGGTTTTTTTTTTAAAAAAAAAGAAAGCATAACGGGGAGAGGAAACATCTACAATATGAAGCATTAGAGAGAAGTATTGGAACTGGCAGAGCTTCAGCAGAGAAGGCAATCTGACAGGCAGGCCGAGAGATCAGTTATCCTCCCAACCATCAGGAAAGCTGATGTTCTAGAAGCCAATCGAACTGTGCTAATAATAGGTCAGTCATCAAAGCCGATGCTGCATATTCAACCAAATCCATGCACAAGCTGCAGGCATGAACACAAGAGACTTTTTTAATTAAGGAGGAGAAAAGAGACTGAAGGGTAGCTTATTACACACCATTGTCTCCATTTACAAGTCGTTCTCAGCTAGAAGACATTAACATCTCCAACACCAAAGCACATGAACTGCAGTAGGTTGGAACCACGCTGTACCAGGTGCTAATTAGGCAGTAACACGGTGTCCCTGTGCAGCCCTACTCACAGAGAGCTTCTCAAACAGACAAAGTCAGGGCAGAGGTAGAAATTGGCACAGCGATGTAGAGCGGCCCATTGCCAAGTTATGGCAAATCGTGACCAAGAAGAGACAAGTACCCAGGTCTCCCTACTCCCAGCTGTTTCCTAGAAGTATACATTGCTATTAGTTAAGGCCAGGTATATACTGAAACATTAAATGACATTGTGACCTGATGAGATGTCAACAGTACAAAAACTCTTATTTTTTTGAAAGCTTGACACAGACACCCATTAAAGAAGACTCTTTAGTGCAGTCTAGGTTTTCTTAGGAAAAACCTTTCCTAGGTTGTAGGCCACAGGTTTTCTTCACTGAAATATTTAAGCTGAAAATTGTAACAACAAAACAGTTTGCAGCAGCCAGATCATGAAAGTCTCTTGCGCAAAACCTCAAGTTTCCAATTGTTTTTAAATAACATTTACAGTTATCTACAGCCAAAGCTTTCCAAGTCTCAGCCTACCTAAACAAAAGACAACCTACAACCTCATCTTTATAGGAAAGTCACAACTTACTTTCAATTAGACAGCAAGGATAATATTCTTGCATACCACAAAATATTTCAGGACTGTTCTCAGTACCTCGGAATTCCACAGTACCTAAATTTGGATGACACACCAGAGTCATCTTCCCTTTTCAAAGTTTTTTGGCTTCCTCATTTCAGAAACTGGACCTATGTTGTGGATTAAAATCAAAACTCACTTGTGTTTCCTGCCTCCTCCAAAACAATAAGGGAGATGTTTAGCAGTGGGAAATGCTTGTTAGAGATCTTCTGTATTTGATGTAGTACCATTTCCCTAATGGGTCTTGAACAATTTCCATGTTTTGAAAGCAGAGAGATTTCCTTTTAAAAATGAAATCACCAGTCTGATGGGAAGCTGACCTCCATGAAATATTTCCTTCCATTTTCGCTATCTGTGGTAATCCCCTACCACTTCACTCATCTTCTTTTATTCCACTCACATGCCAATTTCCAAGCAGTTGTGAAAAAACATGAGCTACAACTTGCAGGTGACCATGAACTGTTGCTAGGCCAGCTCCCCTACTGCTTTAACTGTTAAGCTAGAAACTTACCCCACTTCAAAATACAACAGGCTCTTCTGCCTTCGAACGATCTCTGCAGTGTAAGTCTGCAAGGAGGCAGCTGTTCTTCGCTGACAAAGGTGTGGGCACACAGTTTCTAGTAAGGACCCATCAGTATGAGTGTTAGCTCATGCTGTTATTTATTTCTGAACTCCTAGGTACTGCCTTTGGAGACACAGGTGAGGAGTTATTTCTATATTAAAGAGAAAGCAGATGCATGCAAGTGAACTTTCCAGGATTACCGTTTGGGCAGCTATCGGAGCTAGCAGCTCAGCCTTTGAATGCTATTCAAGCCAGTGCCCCCAAGCTGAGAACTCCTGCTACAAGATTAGTTAGCTTCTCTACTATTGGCAAGTTGACTTTTGTGCTGCTTATTGCACATCTGCATCTTCACTGGAGGAAGAACTCACCTTTAAGATTTCACGTGTGATTTCTGCACTGCTCAGCCTGCTCGCTGCTCAGTTACAACAGTCCCTTAGCAATTGCTGCATCCTTAAAAACATTCTCTTCCGTTTCCCATTAAAAACGTGACAGACACACACAACTTGAGATGTCAGTATTCATGGGTCATTTTCTTATCCAAAACCTGGCATTTGCATTCCAGCAATAACATCCCTGGCCTCAAGCTTCTAATGCCACTATGGTGGCTCCTAAACTTACACCTCAAATGCATGAATCAAGGCGACTGCAAAACACAGGCAAAGGCCCAGATTATTTGCTGTGTCACCACTGCTATTTTACCAGCTGCTTCAGGATTACTCCAAATTTCCACAGTGTCATTGAGAAGCAAAATTTCACATCACCACAGCTCCTTGCCCAAGTGAAGNACCTCAAATGCACGAATCAAGGCGACTGCAAAACACAGGCAAAGGCCCAGATTATTTGCTGTGTCACCACTGCTATTTTACCAGCTGCTTCAGGATTACTCCAAATTTCCACAGTGTCATTGAGAAGCAAAATTTCACATCACCACAGCTCCTTGCCCAAGTGAAGTCCTCATCCAGATTACCAGTGAAAACTACTCTGTGCCACCTCTTCCAGCATGTGACTGACTTCTTTTGGAAAAGAGATTCCAACCCAACTCCATCTAATTGTGCTAAAGACTAGCATCACCTCCTCAAGACCTTGTCCACCTTCAAGAGCCTTAAAGCCCTCACTCCTTTAATTTACAGCTGAAATACAGCGCCTGCCCTCAAAAATCAGAGGCAATACACCCGTAGCTTCCTGCTCAGTTCACACACGCAGTAAATGGATAAGGCAATAGTGCTACATGGAGCAAGTCTTGAGCAACAGCATTCACTGAATGAATTTAACTTCCCCTTCAGTTGGAAGGGATTATAATCTGATATCACAAGATAAGAAACTTCCTTAGCTTTGATGTTACTTCCATTCATGTCAGTTTGACACCAGAGAATGTGCGTATGTAGATTATACATAAAGTTTTTACAGAAGTCGATGAAGAAGCATCACAAGTACTAGAGCACCAAGAACACAAGTTACCTAATATAGACTTTCCTACTAATAAACAAAAAAATCCCACTCCATAAAGAAGTAAATGTACAAGTCTTTTTTTGGTGCCTGGTAGAATGCCAGCGTGGTACGTGGATCTAAGTCATCCTGACTCTAGTGTTTTGCAGCTAAAGCAAAGGCAAATCTATGACAAATCATGTGATAGAGGTCTATGTATCCAATATTCATTACCAAACAGTATTAATAATACAAGATGTTGACTGTTGAAATGCTAGAGATGCTAAAAGAATGAGAAAGAAGAGAGAGCTTTTCATTTACATGGTGAAATAATCCCTTATGTGGAAAGACACGCACCATCTTTTCTCAATTCATTTATAAATATCATTAATTTTCCAATTAATGATATTTATAATCTCAGCTCTTCAAAGGGTGTAGTTATTTAGCTTTTTTTTTTTCTTCCTTTTACGTGCCAGAAACAGAAGTGTGAATACATGTTTAATGATGCACTTGGATGTTCTCAGCAGTGAGATGCATCACTGAGTAACCATGGTTGGGATTTGGAGCAGGTATTTTTTTTAAACTTAGTAGTATTAAATATTACATTATTCTCATTAAATTATTAGGTACATTTTAAATATTTATTAAATTCAGCCTTCATTGTATGTCTGTCAAATTTAACGTAAAACATATACAGATGTAATTAAAAGATCTTTGACCCAATGGGCATTACAAATATTGACCCAATTGTTTTCAAGCCCCGATTCAAAGCAGCCATAAAAGAACTCTCTTAAATAACACAGCCAAAATCCCCAGCAGCTGGATAAAGGCCACATCTTCTTTCATTTGGATGAGGGCAATGAGATTGCCACAGAATTTACAAACATGCTGAAGTCAAGCCTCATCCTACAGAATCCTATCTACTGCGAGCACAGCCCTCAGGTTCCACTGCACATGTTCACTTTGCAGTCTGTATTGGGTTTTCGGGCCCAAAGAAATTCATGATCACCTCAGGACACAAGATCTTCCTGGTCAGAAAGATCGGCTCCTCTTTTATCATAAGGAACCACTTCATGCAGCCTCATGAAATGAGAAAGCTCCAGCTTAAGGTGCAGTATTTTTGCTACAGGCCCTTGTAGAAAGCTCACATCCTGTGGCTGAGCTACAGCATATTAGTACCAGTTCTGTCAGCGACATTCACGCATAAAAATAGGCCTATGCCTGTAAGGGGAGAAACTACCCTCGCTCCTTCCTCTGAAAATTGCAAAACTGTTCTTACTAAAAAGCTGTACAGATTGAGTCTCTCTGCCTTTAAATATCCTCAGCTTGAGCAAGCCAGAGCTGGGGGAAATACCCGGCTGGAGGTACTTCTGTACTGCTGTGGTCTCATCACCCCACCTTCTCTCAAATACACATAAAAGCTTAAACTACGAATTGTGCAAGCTAGCCTCCGAAGGAGGCTTCTTCCTGATAAACCATTCGGTTGAGCTGTGCCACAGCTCTAACGGCAGCCAGCAGAGGAGGGAACCTTCAGCCACACATCCCCTCCTATGGAGTAAGTATCACCTCAGCACTTGCAGTAGTTTCTCAATACAAACAAACTTTCTTTAGACAAACGAGATCACCACCAGTTAACAACAGCATTTCTGCAGAAGGCATTAGAAATCACTGCTGACTCCCCAGGACTGGACGCTTCAGTTTCATGATGCAGCCTGTTAGCTGATCTCTTTTTGTGGCCCTACAGATGAGTCTAGGTCTGCATCCTCCATGTTTTCAGCATGCTGCCATGTCATTGCGGTAACCTAGCTTTAAAAATAAGGAGGAATGAATCAGTACGTGCTAGTGACATAAACAGGACAGTATAGTATACTGTCCTCAGACTTTTAGAAACCTAAATGGCTCCACCATAAAAGCAATTAGTTGCTTTCCTCTTATTACTTCGTTTCTGAGGCAGTGTCAGAACTGCACTGAGTCAATGGCTAAGTGTCTTCTCCTAACATCCATCTGATTGTGTAACGTAACTTCCAGCTAAAGGATGCAAGAATAATAA
Source organism: Steatornis caripensis (assembly GCA_013398225.1). Classification (NCBI taxonomy): domain Eukaryota; kingdom Metazoa; phylum Chordata; class Aves; order Caprimulgiformes; family Steatornithidae; genus Steatornis; species Steatornis caripensis. The sequence continues at coordinate 273,911 of VZSC01013081.1, forward strand.
TGCACAAACTGACAATACATACTTCTCCTACTCTGCCTAGGCATCCAGCGATGTATTTATTCATAGAAAGAATTCAGAGTCTTGCTCTTTGCTCTGGCTTTGCTTTGCTAGCTAGGCTAAACACACCAAAAGCTTCCAGCCTCTTCTCATCTCCTGAGAAATGCTTTTTATTATCACTGCTTTTTATTCCTGTAGGCTTTCTCTTCACCTGGTCGAGTTTTGATTTAGCTTTCTTCAGCACTCATGACCAGAATGAACAAATGAAAAAAAAGGGCATTTTTTTTTTTAAAAAAAAGTAACGAGGAATTGAGATATGTTTTAGCCAGGTCATAAAAATACGACAGTGCAATGAATACTGTCTGGTTGTGCTAGAGTTAAGAAACATTACAGAAACAATAAGATGTAACAGACACTAGCTTGTCACATCAATTAATTTTTCTTTTTTAAAACCCATGTTGAGAATCATTCGAGTAATAATACGAAACGAGCCAGCGCTCTGCATACAGATAAAGCAAATATTCCAGAACCTTCAGCAACAAAAGAATTTCATACTGAAAAATACAATTAAAATCAGAAAGCTGTCCTGCCATCTGTTTAAAACAAAGTTTTAAATTTTCTTGTTCTTATCAGAAAACAGTAAAATGCTGTATGTATTACCTTATTTTGGAGGATTATCTTTACTGATGACAGCAAAATATCATAGAATCATAGAATGGTAGGGGTTGGAAGGGACCTCTAGAGATCATCTAGTCCAACTCCCCTGCTAAAGCAGGTTAGCCTAGAGCAGGTTGCACAGGAATGCATCCAGGCGGGTTTTGAATCTCTCCAGAGAAGGAGACTCCACAACCTCTCTGGGCAGCCTGTGCCAGTGCTCTGTTACCCTCACAGTAAAGAAGTTCCTCCTCATGTTCAGGTGGAACTGCCTGTGCTCCAGTTTGTGCCCATTGCCCCTTGTCCTGTCGCTGGGCACCACTGAGAAGAGTCTGACCCC
>VZSC01013081.1:276151-291981 GCA_013398225.1 Steatornis caripensis
GCTTAGAAATGACTTCCAGAATGAGCCGTTCCATCACCTTCCCAGGGATGGAGGTGAGACTGACTGGCCTGTAGTTTCCCAGGTCCTCCTTCTTGCCCTTTTTGAAGATTGGAGTAACATTGTCTTTCCTCCAATCCTCAGGCACCTCTCCTGTTCTCCACGACTTTTCAAAGATGATAGAGAGTGGCCTAGCAATTACATCCGCCAGCTCCCTCAGCACGCGTGGGTGCATCCCATCAGGACCCATTGATTTGTGGGTGTTCAGTTTGCCTAGCTGCTCTTTAACCCAATCCTCATTGACCAAGGGCAAGTCTACATTTTTCTTTGCACTTAAATGTGCAAATACATAGTAAGTGTGTCAAACTGCAGGGTATCACATTACTATTACCAAATTGTAAGATAGAAGCTTAAATAAACTTAACAGACCTTCACTGCAGCTGTGACCATACTAGGATGGGCAGCAACAGTGAACCTAGCACATAAAAACCAAAGAGAAATGGCCCGTGGTCAGAAGGACCTTCATCCTAGGCTACTGTTTACTCTGCTGATGAAGTCATTCAAACAGAGAAGCTTGACAAACCATTTTTTAACATGGGTCTTGTTAATGTCCAAAAGCAGTCATGCTGGACTTGAGTACCTGGCATGACACACTGGAGCCAGCCAAAAGATAATTAAATGGCCAAATCACACACAGTCATGAAGAAATGAGCAAGACACATGGATACTTATTTTGCACTGAAGGAGTCTTGAGCAATTAGTTTACTGTTTGCCTTGCCTGCAAGTTGTCAGATGTCCACTCTACTGCAAAGCAGGCTTCTGGGGGCTGTGTCTCTTCAGCCTGCCTTCTTTCCAAGTGCTGTTCCTGCTTTTAGAAGTAAATGCTGAAAAGATGGCTCCACTAAGCCTGGCTGCCACTGACAGACCATACCACAAGAATGGTCATCCTCACAGATCTTCGCATGTGGCATAATGTTAGTGGCATGGATCCTCACAGGGCTGAAACTACAGACCTCGGATGATTTATTAGGAGCATATGGTTCCTGCAAGCCAACTATGAAATTTGCTACTAACTTACTTATCAGAAAGCTACAGGGGACAGCAAGTTAGAAGTCCCCAGTGGTCACATATATAAAACTTCTTGGTAAGAATGACTTTATTGGCGGCCTTTTCAACCCATCATCTGTTCAAATCCAGCACTATCTGGACTCACGAATTGAACTGCAAACCCTGGGAGGATTGCTGATTCACAGAGAACTACAAGATGGGATCAGTGACACTGATGGAGGGCTGCACTGAACCTGCATCTTTACCCAGAACTTGAGCTCTGACCACACCAAGAACAATCTAAAGCACTGTCCAGATGCCGCTAGACATCGCTGCTAGACACAAGACACTACAGATTTTTTTCCTTTCTCTGCAACAGAGAAGAAACAGAAAAGCAAGGGAACAGGAAAACAACGCAAGAAGCAGCTCAACTCGCCAACAAGTTAGAGAAAGCTGCAGCACTACAGCCACCAGTTCTCTAAGCTAAATAAAAATTTAACACAAGGGGAGTGGTTTTTTTGTTTTATTTTTTCCCCCTCAGTGATTCATGTAATTTTGTATAACTTTACTGATAAGGCAAAAGCAAACAAAGGAGCCAGATTCCTAATGTAAAATCCACACCATTATCCAGGCAGTCATCTACTGCTTTGTACAGCATCTGGCAAACAGGACAGTCGAATGGCTAGAAAGATGGCTGCGACTCATGCCTTGTCTCCATACCCGTTTGCAGTCAGATCCCAGGAAAACGTGCCTCACCAAGGACGCTGGCAGGCAGGCTCCTCTCACTTCGTCGCTTTGTTTAGCGAGGCCTATCCTTCCATACTCAGAAAAATAACAGGCCCTGCTTATGAAATAAGCAACTGCGTAAAAAATAATAGCTAGGAGAACCGAAGAGAAAGTAATCACATAGAGGGTGTATTGTCTTGATATTATTTCTTCACATAGTTCCGCTGTCATCACAGGATCACTTTACACAAAGAGAAGAGAATGAAGAGAATTTCCTATAACCTCCTTTTTTAATATATTTGTAATTTCACAATAAACATGAACCAAACCATTCTCTGCAAAAGCAGAAAGTGGCATTTCCTTCCTGCTCCTTGCAGTATCAGCACCCCAATAGAAATATATTTACTTTCTTTAAATAGACACTGCTAGGATGGGGTTAGGAACAGGCTTCACCTAGTTGTCATGAATTATTAACCAGAAAAAATCCCTCGTGTTGCCCTTTTACAGAGGCTTGATTTGCAAGTTTAAAAATCAAACTGACACTTACATCTCTTGTACAAATACTCAACCTTTTAAAAAATGCTCTGAGCATTATAAATACATTTTTTCATGAATATGAGAATAACAATTCTATAAATAGCTATTCTTCACAGAATTGCTTCAAGACATTGTTTTTACAGACAACAGTAGGAAACTGAAGGAGGTCTTAGTGCCAAACATATTAAAAGTGAAATAAACTCTCCAATCAACTCTGGGTTTCCATTTATTACTACAAAGTTCACCGTTATTTTTCAGCTTATACACTTAGTTTGTGCAAGGGAAGAAACAAAACAGAAGACTGCCCTGTGTTCTGGCATAGTTACCAGGTTGGTGTAAATTAGTCACAGGCTTCAACTTCTTGAGGGCATTCACTTGCTACTTTGGCAGTAATTTAACAACTCTGGACTGTCACCAGATGAGCCCGCTATCCGCCGCCACCACCACCACCTTGTACAAGCACGAGCAAAGGAAGACAAGATTTTTATTATAACTCCATGATACAATTTCCAAATACACTGACTCAAAACCATGCTCCATCTCCTCTAGAAAGCAAACATAGGAAGATAAATATGATCTAATGTAACAGCAAATTGCCTGTACAGTCTGTACATTCAGTGGTTGCTAACTCCTCAAGCAATTTTTGCACTGGTATCTAAACCTAAAAATCAACAGGAACTCCTGAAAAACAGCTACTCAACTGGGAAGCCAGGTTTCCATAGCCAGAATACTACAAGTATGCGTTTAGCCATTTGGGCATATTCTCCAACACAAGGCCAAAGCTCAAGCACTACCAAGTCCCAACACCATCTTCAACAGGGAACCGGTACAAGCACTTACTTCGTAAGCACTTGAAAATACAGGTGTAAAAAAAAAAAAAGAAAAAAAGCAGGAACCCATGCAGTTCCTAGTTTTGATACAGTATTTTGTGCTACAGGAATTGCAACAATAATTTGCTATTATACGTCTGATATGCTATATGAAACAAACTGCGCTCAGTTGCTCAGGGTACGGATGCTCTTTCACCCCGGTGCAGCTCCACAGTCTCCAACAGCTGGAAACATGACAGTGCTGATTTCATGGGGTGACACAGATGTGAAACTGGAGTAATGCAGCGATGAATCAGGCCATGAGCTTTCCCAACAGCTCCCCAGCCATAATAGTGATCTAAGCATACCGGAATGTTTTTAGACGAAAGTAAGTGTCCAGCGAGGATTAGTAAGAACTCAGTGACGTGGCCCACCAGGCATGGCCAGAGCGCACGTGGCAGTTCAGGAGGAGAAATTCAAAGGGAGGTCTGGCCTCTGAGAATTCTGAGTCTGCCGTACACCACAGCCAAAATCCTCAGTGTACGGAAGGCAGGACAGAGAAACCACAAGCCAACTATGAACAACAACAGCATCCCAAATGGATTTGTGCCTGTAGACCAGGACAATTATACACCTCACCGGCCATCAGATCATTAACATGCCTGGAAATTACCAAGTCTTCCACTCGTTGCTCCAAGTTTTGTGCACCAGGGATGAGCCACAGGCCTGCTGTATTTGCTCCCCAGAAGGGCAGAGGAATGTATGCTGACGTTAACGCTTGTCTGCTGCGCCAGGACTGGCACGCAAAGCCTCCTGACGCCTGCCCATCAAACCACAGTAAACAAAGAACCATTCTGGAGCAGGAACCTTTTGTCTTACCTTATTTTGATCTGTCCAGTAAAAGAAAAATCCCTGTGGATCTGTTCTGAGAATAATTGGAGTCACAACAGTGGAGTCCTGGAAGAAAAAAAGGACAAACAAAAAATCCATGTCAGCACACAGAACACATAATTATGCACTAGCTGCTTTGCTACCCATATTAATGAATTGCAACATCTAGAAATTACCCTGAAGGTATCACTAGCAAGATGTCACTGGAAGAATTTAGTATCACCTGCCTAATCTCCATTTTTCTGACATAATGTACTTACTGAGAAGACAGCACCAAACTCCAGACTTGTCAACACATGGCGTTACTCCAGAAAAGCTGGAAGTAGATGAGGTTAAATAGACATAACACACTAACTGTTAAACTAGAGCCTGCATAGTAAAGTACTATTGTTATCGGAAGTCCACTGCCCACCTCGATCCAAATTAACCTCCGGATATCGACAACAGCTAAATGCCTGTAAGCTTTGCTTTAACATACAAAGACTGAATTTGCCTGGAAAGCCTGAAATAACATCCACTGCATTAAGACTTTTGTCAATTACCTTCCATTAGTATTTTTCTATTTTTTCTACAATCCGACTATGAACATTTCAGTAATGGAAGCACATACGTTCCGCCCCACCTCCAAATCAGTTGAAAACCTTTCTACTCTGGTAACATCCACAGCTCAGGTCATTTACAACCAAGCACAGTTGTCAGTACTACAGGTACGGCAGCCTGGTTCCCTACATATTCACGTGTTCTGAATGACAGCAGGTACCTGACACAGGAGATACAAGCTCTAACTGAGGCCTTTCCCACAGGTGGGTGTTCATTACGCATCTCACTCATCAGGATTCCCTAACAGTAACTGACATCAGTGCAGCCTGGTCCTAACAGGATTCATCCTCTCTTTCCTCTACTATTTTCCGTGACATCTGTAAAAACGCTATTGTCTTGAGACCTCCACCTGTTTGCCAAACTCAATTTAATAAGTTATGGAGGAAGCACAGTAAGGAGGAAGAAAGGCAGACAGAAAAATTGCTTAAGCCTTATCTCCACAGGAAACCAGGCTAAACACACAATTCCTCCTCAAAAAGGATGCATTTTCTGTTAAAGTGTTACAGGTATATTACAGCTTTAGCATTCACCTATTTCTGAGGCAGCAATATGTGAGGTCAGTTTACATTCCTTTAAGGAAAAAAATGGGCTCCAATAGGTTCAAATTTAAATATTTAACTGTGTTTCTTCTAAGTGGAAATAAAGTCAATGGAAGTGACATTATCATAAATAAATAAAAACTAACTTATGCAAGTGCCATTTCTGAGGCAAGAAGATAACACTTGTCTGTACTATGGCACCAGCACAATCCTTTGTGACAGAGTACTGAACTCCCAGCAACGGGCATTTGTGAAACAGGGAATTTGAGTTATTCCCCGTTTACAGCTGGAAAAAACAAGACCTGAAGAAGCTAACTGACAGGCCCAGCACCAGTCAGAAGCCTGCAGGGGAACAAGCAGAATAAAAAAAATAAAATAAAATAAAAATGGAGTGAAGCGTGTTTTTATCTCAGCACAAGAGAAATACAAATAGAAGAGCAACTTGTACAGTAAGAAGAAATATAAGATCAAACCCTTAAATGAGTCTAAAAGTCCTCTTTATAACCGGAAGATACGGGCTTAACTGTGGATTAACTGTGCCACAGGTACATTGGCACTCAAATGGGTGCCACATGAGCCTTCGGGGAAACCGGGAAAAAGCGCGGCTCTACCAATGCCAGGCGGCACTACCAGAACGTCCAAGCTGGGATCAGAGCTTGTTCAAAGTGCCGCTGACCCTTTTTTAACTCATTACAAGAAACAGCATTGTATGCACTTACCCTACAAGAACAGATGTATAGAATGTACCATCTACTTTTTTTCCCCTGTTTCTCCATAGTTTCTAGCATCTTGTACACCTGGGAGTTGGGTACTGTGTGAGTGCAACAAGCAAATTTTTAAAATATGCCAGGCCCTGAAGAGATGTTGACTGGCTGTCTATATCTGCAAGTTCCTACAAAAGCATTCTTAAACCTCCACCATTCAAAAAGAGGAAAAAAAACCTGCTCTGGAGACATAACTCTCCTTTTATAGCTTATTTCATTATGCCCCATGAAGCCCATGTGTAAATATGTAAAATGAGGAATGAAAAGGACTAAGTGTCCTTCTGCCTTGGGATGAGATATACACAGCTTCGGGAAGGGGAAGAGATGGAACTGATGGGAAACAGACGGGCATGAAATGATTATGTCTAGGATTAACCAATTTTGCTGGTTAATCATTTCAAATCTGTTGCTTCAACCCAAAAGCTGCTTGGATTTGTCTGTGCTGATAACATACAGCTGTCAAAGTAATACTTTTGTAGATGTCCGTTGTAAAGTGTTGACTATAATCAGACTCAAACGAAGGATGAGGGGAAAGAGCCTTCAATATCTATTAGGTGACACAAAGGAAACCTCAGCATGACAGGGATAATGATGAGTCTTAATTTAAGATCCTCTGTGGTCCAGGAAGTTGTTTGTTTGTTTTTGAAAATCAAAAGAGGCAGTTGTGCATTATGCCTCTTTTCTAAATTAACCACACTACTTCGACATTAAGCATCACATAATTAACATGCTGACGAACATGAGAACCCCAAGCTGTCACGCTGTATACAACCACAGGATCTGAGAATAACTTTGTACATGGAACTGTGTAACATGTGTCTTAGGAACTCTTCCACACAGTTAACAGCGGCAATATAAGTCATGTGCACAATGTTTTGTATATTCTACAAGCTAACTAGAACCCTTGCAAGTCTCTGCCACCAAAAGCCACACTCCTTAGTTCTGGATGTAGAGGAAAGGAAATACACTTCTCTAGTCAGCTCTGCAAGTTCTGCTCCCCACCCCACATTACACGGAGTCCTTTGCCATGTGGAGCGAGTCTATTGCTTTTACGCTGCTCTGCAATCAGGGCTTGCAAAGGCAGGCAACAATCAAAAAATTACATGAAAAACCTTTTATGTCCTATATGTTCAAGAATAAGAGTGGTTCAAGGCTCTGAAATACAAATTTGTTTCAAATTACAATTGTCTGATAAATTTATTCACAAAAACTATTGTACTATATGGGAAAAACTGTGGTTTATTACCCAGCAGACACACCTGCAGCCATTCATGAGAGTATCCTGAAGCCCATTAATTCAATTTCCTCACCCAAAGAGCTGACCTATCTCGTAACTCCCCTGAACAGATTTACCAGACATACACAACAAGAGGGTAACAGACAGGACACAACAGATAAAAGGAAATAAACATACAAAACATGAAGGACAAACAAACAGGAGCAGACATTCATTTCTCCCCTAACCCACTCAAATTCAGAAGGTGAGAATAAAACAGAGGGAGGGGAAAAGGTCAGTGTTGTGCATTTCTAAAGCTGAGGGGGTTTTGGAAATTAACAGATACTTCGGTGTCTAGTAGGGATATTGCTCTTATGATCCTCTGGATGTCAACAAAGCAAGCAGCCTTTTAGGTGGGAGCCCCAGATTCTTGGGGCACTTCCAAGTCCGTAAGAAAAGAAGCAGGAGGAGGTGACCAAGGCAAAAAAAAATCAGACGCGACCAGAAAGGGGAGATGAAGAATAGAAGGGCAGTGTCCCAGTCAATGATGCAAATGGTTGTGGGTTATCAGGTTTTTTAAATGCCACCCATGGGTGCTTATGCCAAACAGTGGCTTGGTTTCTGACAGACTGCTATTGCAAATTCCTTGAATAGAAAGACTTAAGAGTGGCCCTAACCTGGCAGTCCCAGCGTGCTGCATACCATACCAGTCTAAACTTAAGCGAATATTTTTTTTAATAAAAGGCTTTTGATTTCACCTTTAAAAAAGCCCCCCCACACCTTTCTTTTTGTTGACTTAGGGCCAATCCTCTACATTCCTCCAATTTCACAGCCCCAAATGAGTAACGTGATTGTTCTATACTTATTCCATTAAGTTGCCTCCTAATTGGCTGTACAACCTCAGACACTGCATTAGCAGTATTATTTATCTTCTACTTTTAAAAAAAAAGGTTTCAAATTTATGCCCACAAAGTGCCACAGAGGACTCTGGGATCCTTACCAACCAGGCACAGCAGAACATGGGCACAGAAGATCAAGGGGCAAATCCATATTTAAGTTTCAAGGTCTGATTTTAAGTGTGGTTCCCCTAGACTACATCTTACATTAGCAAGTAAAACATGCCACCTCCATTTTAACACTAGTGGCCAATAAAGACTATCATACAAAGCCAAATACTGAAGACAGTGGAAGCCTTGGTTTAGTTCCTTTCTGACTATGCCCATGCTTCCTAATCCTCAGAGCAGCCCCACAACCAGGCTGTTCATCCAGCCACGAGGGATGGAGCCTTCTACCCTCCTCTCAACCATCACTGCTAAGACCTGAAGAGACCTTTCTCACAAGGTGAGAAAGCACAGCTACATAACAGTGCACCGCTCTGCCACCTGTGTCCCAGGCTTTGGCCTTGCTCCCAGAACTCTCTGTATTTTATTCAGTATGTATTAAGGCAAGGATGTAAGACTATTGCCACTGTGTTAAGGCAATCAGAGAACATCACAGGCTGAGAGTAGCGTGCCCACGATGCAAGTACTGGGTGAAGACTGCCATAGATTAAAAGTTCCCAACGGATCTTAAAAGTACCTACAGGGGAATGAAAATCTACATGTAACTTGTCAACTAGCAAGACCATGAGTCAGATGAGCATGTGTTTTAATAAATCATATACAGATAACAATGATGTTTCTTAGAAACAGTTGCAGTCAAAACTCACACCAACCGATTTTAAAATGAAAAGCAGACCAGCCTTTACCTTCAGCTCTTACAACAGATGGGGCTCATGGCACTGCCTTATTAAGCCAGACCTTTGTTTCCTGGTTTTGTCTCAAATTTTTAGAAACATTGAACATCCCCAAATATAACCTGAAAGCTTTTACACACATCGTTATTTCATTTGCTTGAACCTTCTCCTGAAAAATTTCTGCCAAACTGCTTCCAAACACAAAGCTAAGAAATACAGATTGGTTTTGGCAGAGGCAAAATATTCTGCAACTTTCCTTTTGCTTTGGTGAAAGGGTTTGATCTCCAGTTGAGCAAGGGTGGGGTAGGTAGGAAAGGTGTGGAGAGAGCCCCTGCAAAGAGTTTTCTTGCCACCCCACAAGCCGGGGGGATTACAGGCCTGGGGGAGTGGGGAAGGAGCAAAGGAGAAGGGATAGCAAAAGCACAGTTTACAGGTGGTCAGCAGATATATTAGCTGTTAAATTCCGTAATACACTGGGTGTACTCAGACTGGAACTAAGCAGGATTACCCAAACAATTATCACTATGAATTTCTTTAGGCTGACAGATGAACTGTGAGCAAGAGGGAAAGAGTACCCGTCCCCTGGTTTTGCAATGAGGTCCTGAAATAATTCGGAAGGGTGAAGATGTCCTCTTGTACTGAGGGCAGAAGAACCAAATCTGCCTCACAAAGGAACAGATTGCAAGAAGGAAATGTTGGAGAAGGTGAAATGAGCACTGGAGGTTGGAAGCAGGACAAGATATCAAAACTGGAATTGACTTTACAGAATCCGTAAACCGAAATCTCACTTGTTCAATAGGAATACACAGGAAAATACTCTTCACTATTAGCATGGTTAAACACTGGAGAAACTTTGGTGATGGCACCACAGGACATAAGTCATCACTTGCTAATTAAAGACTAACTTCCTGCAAGATTAAAAGAGCTACCTTGAACAGGACTTGTTTCTCAGAAGCAGACAACCCTGTCTCATTTCTCAGGATGTCCATACTCTTGGGCTAATTACACCCTTACCACATGTCATCTTGATTTGTCTGCGTGGGTCCTTATTTGTTATAGATGTTGCAAAATACACAGTCAAGAGAGAAAGAATAAAGGGAGAACTTTACAGCAAAAGGAGCCGAATGCCAACCAGAAAGATTTTCTCTCTGCCACAGAGTTCTTCTGTGATGCTGAACAAATCATTTAAACAAGCTGTTCATGGGCATAAATGCTGTATTCTGATTTTGAGGGAATACTGGAATTGTATTTTCACATCTCATTTTCTAATTTTCAGAGATGCTGAGCCCAGATTCATCTGAAGTCACTGGGGAGACATTCTGAACATCTGACTGCACAGTGCTATGCAGTCTGAAAATTAGGTCCAAGGTATCTAATCACAGATTAAAAATGAGTAGTTTATGTTGGTTTCTTTTTTTGGACCTACAACAGTACAATCGGGAACACATTTTGTCATCTAATGGGTCTTGTGAAAATAAATTTAAAAGTGCTTATGAAGCACTTACTTTATCATAGATAAAGGACTCCATAATGATTAGTTAACTCTATTTCGCTACAGCTTTCTTAAAAAGAAAGGTCTTGAGCATTCAAATGCTAAAGTGAAGAAAGCATATGGTGCACAACTGAAATTCACTGTTAGCTTTCCTTTCACAAAGAATTCCTCATTTACTTAAGAGTTGTTTTCTGGTTTTCAGTTTTCCCAGTATCTACTAACACTTCAAAGGGCTCAGACTACAATAACACAGATATTATCTGCAAGTTAAACATGTAAAGTCTTCCCCAGATCTTCCAAGGCAGGCATCTAACCGTTCTGCAGGAGATACAAACCTTTTTAACCTCCAAGCTAAGGTCAGCAAGAGCTGTCCAATGGAGTTAACCAAGTTCAGGCTCTCCCCTTTACTACATGTTAACTGTTGAGAAATTTTAAACTCAATCTGATCACTCTCCTACGTTGCAAAAGACCAAAACCGCATGAAGTATTTTTATACAGCACAGAGCTGATATTTGCTTACTACACAAAGATTAGCAACAAAGAAAGAAAAAACAACAAAAACTCTAGAATGTTGGTCTAACTTCTTTCCTCCAGACTGAAAACATCCAGGGGAAAAAAAAAAAAAAACACAAACAAACCAACCACCAACCCACCTCTTCAGTTTATTGTTTTAGTTTTATACACACAGAACAATGGTTGCTCATTTTTCACGGCCTCGGTAATGCGCTGTAATGACAGACTTGTGCAGAGTTTAAAAACAAAAAAAAAGGCAAGGGGTGGAGGGAAACCACACTTACCTGAGCATCAACACCCTAAAATCACTTCTGAAAATTTCCAAGTTTTCTTTGTTTGAACTCAGCTTATCCATAATAGCAATACTCTGATGTTATGTTTACTTGAAAGGTTAAAGGGGATGTATCTCATACTCTTGATAATCTTCTGTAAAAGACTCTAAACAAATAAAGAAGCCTGAAAACTTCACATAGCACTCATCACGTGAGCTCAAAAATTACTTATAAGGATGAAGAAGTGCTCCAAGAGAAAGGCATTAAAACAAAACTTAAAAGACCTAGGTTCATTTTTGCTGCTCACTGGAATACCTGGTGAAGTGCTGTAGCCACTAAACAACACGACCCATCAGGAGGTTTGTTTCAGTAACTAAATATTTAGAAAAAATATACGGCTATAAAACTGGAATCATATCCCTCAATTTAGGTGGAGTCACATTACCTTACTGATATAGCTAACTTGCAAGTAAAAGTAAATAGCGTAAGCCACAGAGAGACCAGTCAAATTCTTTATGCAAAGTACATATTATCACTAGGGAAGATAAGAAAGCCTTTAAGCAAGAACTGAAAACAAATCTATTTTTGAATATACACCATCACATTAACTTGCTTCAGTGTGCCAATTACTGCTCGTAGAAAACATCAGTTCAGCTGTGAGCTGTGCTCTAGCTGTTGAGCTATTTGTTAACTCAGTTACATCTATCTCGCTCTCACTACAGGCCAGAGAAAAATAAAGGAAAAAAGACAGGTTTCAGCCCCTTCAGACGTCAGATCAGTCCTGAGAGAAGCTGCCATTTATACTCAGGTTTCATTAACCTTCTCAGCTAGCAACACATTCTGCTACGTTACGTTTAACCCCCTACAAAAAGAAGCTTCACCCACAGACTTAATTACATCCTTTTTGTTTATTTATTTAACTGTTTTCAAACTCCCATCAGGAAGAGCTATTATAACCCGGGTTTCACTACAGCGGAGTGGATCAAGTCAGTTCTTTAAGCTTTCCCTCTCTCTCACAGCTATCGCTTCTCTCTAGGAACAAGAGAGTGCATCTGTTCAAAGACCAGATCAGTACTTAAGAGACCCAGAGCCTCTTCCCAGTAGTAAGGGAGAAGTGGTTATAAAGGCCCAACCGAAGACACCATGAAGAACCATGACTTGAAGAAGCAAGTGCTCAGCCAGCTAGCATCTTAAACCAGACACACACGAGGATACATCCACAAAAAAAAAACCCCACACCGAAGCAACCAGTCACTTTTAGCTTTCAGCTATTTGAATGTCAGCTATTTCTGCTTTGTGCCTTGTGAAGCCGATCTCCGTATCAAGAACGAGTTAATTCTAAAACTTGTTTTCTGACCTGCAATACTGTTATAGAATAAAACAGAAACAGTGTGAGGAAAAGCAAGTTTACAGGACAACAATAATCTGTTTGATTTTAGTGCTTTATATCCTGATCCAAAATGGAATTTGTGAATAGACTCTATTAGGCATTAGATGACGTAAGCAATACTACGTTCAATCCTGATGCACAAAAGTTTGACTTGTCTGGCAAAGCCAGAACTTTTTAATTGATCCTAATACTTTTACAATTTAGAAACTGAAGATGGTCCACAAAGGAAATGGAATTTCAAGCCTCCTGAGCTGCGTGCTTCCCACCTGCCTGTGTGTGATCTTGAGTGGCTGATGTAACCTCTTCCTCTCCTCCTAGCAAAGCTCAGGCAAGGCGTTTCTCTTTCATACTGGACCATCATCACACTGGGTGCGGGAGGCAGGCACTGGATGAGGTTCATATGCAGCATGCAGCAGACTTTGCTGCTGTCCCTCAGAGACGAGGTCCATATAACAGCGTCAGTACCGCATCTGCTTATTAGCAGCTTCAGAGTTAGTAATTAGGCACAGAGCTCCTGGAAGCTCAGGATGGGAAGTCCACAGGTGGATCGGTTCGAAAGTTTGTAGCACTACAGCTTTCGCCAGACTGTTCTGCACATCATGCTGCAGCATCCTTCTAAAAGCTGGCAAATACATTCTTTAACAACTGTTACTCTATACACCATGAAATTCCTTACACGCCTCTCATGCTCTGGTTTAAATCCTTCCAGCATTCCCATTTCAAAAAACCACTACTTTTCAGTAGTTTATAAGTCAGCTGGAAAAATTTTGCTTTGGGATGGAACTTGGTACCAGTCATAGGAATTCACGGAAAACACTCTTTTGCTTTATGAAATGCAAAGCAAAGTCAATAGAGCCATCTTTAAACTGCAAGAGAAAACAGCAGGGAAGCATACTACAAGGGTGTGCCTTGGACAGGAATGAAAGCACCCCATTGCACCCATGATGCAGAAGAACTAAACTCCCGCTCTCCCTCAGAAACAGTAAATAGAAAATGGTGCGTAACAAACATCAGTATGTGAGCCTCGCTTTTCTGACCAGCCCTGTTAGCACAGCAGATCCAAAGTACTCATTATGGTCAATACCATCTGACTGTTACACTTTGTCGTTTACTATTCCTCGTCACAGCCTATTGTTTTGCTGGAGAGTTTGTGCATGCCTGTTTACGTGAGAGACTACAGAGGTTCAGACTAATAATCGTCATTTTTTAAAAACCCTTCAAGCAGATTAATTTGATAGAAAAGAAAGACTCTGAAGTGGTTACTGGCTACTCAATGGCAAATACTATTCAAAGTCACTGAACACGCATATGTCTGAAGACCATCTCGCAGCCAGAGTGCCAAAGGAGATTCATTTCCCTTGAAATATTTGATTTTGTGAGGCTTCCACTGCTGAGAAGAAACACTGCGGGCAAGCTAGGGGGGCTGAGGGGTGGGAAACACATACATATACACACAATGCATGGTCAACAATGAGTTAATGCTGGTATTCTGCATCACACAGTGTGCCTAATATGCATCAAGTTTCACAAGGTTGCTGATGAAAGCACTCGCGAAACACAACAGGACTCTTTGTCATCTCAGTCACACGTGCCAGGTAATACCTGTGTGTCGCTGAGTAACGCCTGTAACCTGAAATGCACATCCTTTCCCAGAATTTAGCCATGTTTTATTACTGCAGCGTTTATGTTTATCACTGAAAATCTTTCTTCCAATTAGTCCATAGCAGACAGGTTAGCCACTGAACACCCAGTGTGCATGGAGAACGCCTCTTCTCCTTCGAATTCTATGTATACAATATAATACTTGAGAAATAGCACTTAATCATTTAAGCTATTGCCTAATTGCTTGGACTTTCAGTCTAGAGACTTAAATCACCACTAACTTGACCTCTGCATATACGTGTGGAAATTTCTTGGTAGCTTACCAAAAATAAAACAATAACTGCAGTGACAAGGCTGAGGTTATGCTGCCTTTTCCTATACTAAGGGAAATATCAAGCAAAGGAAAACATTTTCTCAGGCAAATCATTCAAGCGTAGTTCTCCGAACATGAATAACCAGTGTCAAGCCAACGTTTACTACTGCGGACAAGGTCAGGTTGCTGAGCTTATTAAAAAAGTGCCAACTTATTATTGTAAATAAAATTTCACACTACGAGTTTCTCAGTTTTTTGGTGTTCTTTGCCTCCTTGAGAGGGTTTATCACAGGTTTATAGAGGTCAGGCTCACGCATTTGGCTGCTGGACAAGCTGAAAGCAATAGCAAAACAGGGATAGGTAACAAGATAAGAACAGTTGTTAGATGGACGAACTGCTCCTTCTCCCTCTCTCTCTGTTGTCCCTCCAGCTGCTGCTGTGGGTGTCTTCAGCACAGCCAAATTTGCAGCAAAAATACAAGAGCTGCATTACGGCTCTCAAAACAAGTTATCCTTGACAATTCTCCTGACATTCAAACTGCCTGTCTTCTTTCCCAACCACTTCTCTCCCACAGCTCGAGCCTCACTATGCCCTTCTGTCTCCAGACACCATTCGCAGACAGACTTTTTGGGGCTCCCTCTCCTCCGTGCACAACTGAGACACAAACACTCGATGTCATATTGTAGGAGCAAGGCTAGCAAAGGACTCGTCCTTTCTGTTTTCGTTCTCGGCAGCACAGCAGGCTTACTTTCATGCTCTGAGCAAAGGAAAGCTAAACAGAGAAAGGCTACCTTTCTCTGAAATGGTCCCAGGCACAGCCTGCAAGGGAAGAAAGAAATCCCAGCTGCTGCACAACTGTGCTACCAAGGGTGAAGCGAAAACCACACTCCTCTCCTACGTGAGGCAACACAAACGTAAAGGGTTGGGAAGCAGCAAGTAGTAAGGGGAAAGTGGATGAGATTTTGAGGCGAGTCTCACGCCCTAACGAGCCAAGAAAGAAGAGTGCCTTCTGCTGAGGAAAGAAGAGGAGCTGGGGTACCCAGCAGCAAGCCCTGCAAGAATGCATCCAGGGCTTAACAACCCCACCAGAAAGAGAGGCAAGGAAAAGGGCAGGAGCCAGAAGGAAGGAGAGGGGTCGGGAGGAAGAAGCGCGAGATGGAACAAGAGAGATAGGGAACAGGTTGAAACAACTATGTTACGGCCACGGAGGCGGCAACGTGCACAATAAAACGAGGGAGGCAGGAGGGGAAGGCGCTCGCGAAGGGAGCCGGCTCAGCACAGCTCGCACCGGCCGAGCGAAGAGAGCCGGGAGAAGCTCTGGAGAAAGTTTGCCCGGCAGACGGCCGGCGGCCAAGCAACGCCTTTCGGCTCGGCCCGGGCCCCACAC
>VZSC01013081.1:293032-328307 GCA_013398225.1 Steatornis caripensis
CGGGGCTTGGGCTCCTCCGGCGGGCGGGGGGGGGGCGCTCGGCCGGGGGCCTCCACTCGGGTGCGATTTTAGGAAATAGTCACGGCAAAAGCAGAGGAAAAGCAGAGGGAAAGGGCGATGCTTAGGCTGCAAAGCGATGAATGGGATGTCAAAAAGGAAAGACTTAATTTAAAGAGAGCGGCGCATACAATTCCCGTCAAGGCTTCATGCTTTAAACTGCGTTACCAAAGCTTCTTGCTCTCCGGAGACGAAGCGGCTTCCGCAGAACAAAGGTACGTGACANCAACTTGTGCGCCGGAGCGCTGCCGCCCGATCGATGCGCCCCGCGCGTTGCACAACCCCGCCGTGCCCCTGCCGCCCTGCCCCGCGTGGGGCACGACGAGGGGGAAGCGCGGAGGAGGGGGGCAGCTACTCACGTCGTCCCACTTGACGAATTTGACGCCTTTCTTCAGCGTGTCGGAGACGCAGACGGGCTTGAGCTGCAGAGCGTGCACCCCTGGCTGTGCCCCGGCCATCTGCACCGCATTGACGCGCTCTCCCCCGGAGCGGAGAAGCCGCGGGAGGCGGCCGCCTCAGGAGAGACGCCGAGGCGCCGGAAACGGCCCCAGGAGAGGCCGGCAGCCGCGCTCGGCGCGCCCGGAGCGGGCAGGGAAGCGGCTCCCCGGGCGGCGAGTGCGAGAGGCTTCACTGGCGCCCGAGGAGGGACCTGGCGCGGCAGCGGCCGNATAAAGATGGCAAAATGTCCTCTCGCCCAGCAAAATCCTAAGCCCTGGGTTTTTGAAGAACACAGTCGTATTTGCTCCACAAATGACCTTCTCTCTGTTAGAGTCCCTGTGCACCCGTAGCAGAGAGAGCACCAGATGACACAGCATATGGAATTTCTGATTTCTCCGTGCAGGTTTCCAATCGACCCTTAAGATTTAGGGGCAGCAGGTCAAACTTCTGCTACAGACAAAGCAAGTGACGAGGAAAGAACGTTTTCGAAGAAAAATTGATTTTGTTTCAGAGGAATGATATTTCAAAGAATTACTAGATAAAAATATATACAATCTGAGTGGGGAGATGTTCTTTTTTAAATTAAGAAGCTGCAAAACTGGTATATTTGGCTCCCGGTTCACTCTCACTGTTAGCTATGGAGTTATTAAAAGCTCTCACTCTGGGTCTCTTCCAACTTTTTCCCTTTCAATAAGAAACTTTTCATTGCCTTTAGTGGGAGCTGAAGCTACTCCTTTACGATAGTCCGTGCAGGCAGTGTGCACATCCCAAGGCCAATTAATCCATTTGATCTATTTTTTATTCTTACCAACCTTCCATGCAAACGCGGGTGTCACATCAGTCNAGCGGCACATCCTCTATATACAGCCGGCTCGCCACGCACGCACACGCCCGCTCTCTCTCTCTCACACACACACACACGCACGCACGCANCCTGTGCACCCGTAGCAGAGAGAGCACCAGATGACACAGCATATGGAATTTCTGATTTCTCCGTGCAGGTTTCCAATCGACCCTTAAGATTTAGGGGCAGCAGGTCAAACTTCTGCTACAGACAAAGCAAGTGACGAGGAAAGAACGTTTTCGAAGAAAAAATGATTTTGTTTCAGAGGAATGATATTTCAAAGAATTACTAGATAAAAATATATACAATCTGAGTGGGGAGATGTTCTTTTTTAAATAAAGAAGCTGCAAAACTGGTATATTTGGCTCCCGGTTCACTCTCACTGTTAGCTACGGAGTTATGAAAAGCTCTCACTCTGGGTCTCTTCCAACTTTTTCCCTTTCAATAAGAAACTTTTCATTGCCTTTAGTGGGAGCTGAAGCTACTCCTTTACGATAGTCCGTGCAGGCAGTGTGCACATCCCAAGGCCAATTAATCCATTTGATCTATTTTTTATTCTTACCAACCTTCCATGCAAACGCGGGTGTCACATCAGTCAGGATGAAAGTCTGCTCTCTATCCGCTGTGCTTTAATTTCCGTTCATTTGCCACGACTTAGAGAAACAATAACAAATTCTGAGTTTGACTGCACTGACGTAAGTGCAGGATTGCTCTATGATGGGGTAAGGGAGAGAGATTTTCAGTGCCTGTGTCACAACTGCCTTTTCATCCCAGTACATAGCATACAAAAGAATAAAAATAATGAGATAAAAATCCTCCAGAAAATAAAAGCAAGGAGTACTTCAGTACACAGTACTTCTCCGTGATCCCTCGAGCGCTTGTATTCACGTCAGCCTACCAAAATCAGCTGTTTGGAAGCTGTAAAACTACCACAGATGGTGGCACCTCTGTGGCAGTTTGCTCAACAAGTCCATAACACATTTTCACTTGGCCTAGCCTTCTTTGTAGTCTCTGTTAGGAAAAAACAAGCACAATTCATGATGATACCTCATGATTCCTGATGATATCATACTCCTGGCAATCCATTAGTCTGAACATGGAAGAGGTGATCCTATAGATCAGTATAGGCTCTGCTATGGATATCTGGTACTTCAGCTAGGAAGTACTGTTTGGAGCAATTTTGTGGTTTTCAGACTTAAGTATTGTAATCTGATGGTATTTGGCTGAAGAGAAACATGCCTTTTATATGGCAGATATCTAATGGATTTTAGATCAAAAGCAGCAGAAAAGGAAGTGGCACTACAACTGTGCCTTTTAAACAACAATTCTGGAAAGTGCTTATGATTCAGCTGTTGCTGAAATCCTGGGCTCAGTGAAATCAGTGGGAATTTTAGTTTCAACTCAGATAGCTTGCTTATATGTTATCGCTCTTGCTTAATTAGCATGTGCTCCAGCTAATAATACATTTCTAGGTACTTAGTACGTATGGCAAACACTTAAATTCAACGCATACCTAAATTTAAGCTTTCTTCTCTACATGGTATGGCATCAGTGACCTGGAAACTGGCTACTGTGAGCAGGATCACTACACCCAGAAAGAATTCAAGCATCTTATCATTAGGTGATTGGACCAAGTCTGGCAAGAGAAGAACCAGACACCGTTCTCCCAAATGTGCAGTAAGCCTCACTAAATATCAAAAGTATTATGCATATCTTCTCTTTCCTCTTGACTCAGCCCCTTTAGTTCCAAGAAATTAAAGGACAGACGTACTGTTAGAAATAAACTCAGCAATGGGCTTATTCAGGTAGTCAAAATTGCACATATTGGATGTGATACATGCTGGGCTTACATTGCTGCAGGAACAGATTTCTGGATGTTTTCATTTTTGTGGGTTCACAAATCTCAGCCTGGACAGTAAAATGATTGCCTTGTGTAAATAAGAGAAGTTATTTGAATGCAGCATACATGTAAAGCCTTATTTTTTATATAGCATGCTTGGGTACCGATGTTTCATTTCCAGGGGAATAAACTGGATACACAGTATGGTTTAGATTCACATGTGGAAATGTATGTAGACAAGTAGGAGAAAGGAGCAACAACTGTTTTAAGTAACAGATAGCATTGATCAAAGTCAGGTCAAATGAAGATATGGCAAAAGCTGTACTGAAAGACTGTATCATGAGCTGATGTAAGAAACACATCAAAAATGAAGTTTACTCTGTTAAGCTTGATCTCAGAAATACGCATTAAATACTTCAATGTCACTTGCTATCCTGAGTTTATTGGTGTAAGTTAGCATTTTGAAAAGCAGCAGTGGCCTCAGCCTTGAAAATGCTTCAATGCAATGGTGCACCCAACATACTAAGAGTTAAGCATAAGTGGCAGTGTTTGCAGGATTTGGGATTAAAGAGAGACTCAGCTTCACCAGAAGTATATCATCCTAATTGCATTTTAAATTGGGCCAAATTATACTTTAATTATCAGCGGGAACAGGATCATTAAGTTCTACAGAACAACTCTCAAGAAAAGAAATATAGAAAATTTGACGCTATCTCTCTAATAAAAGCACAGTCATTCTGAGAAAAGCACCCTTCGAATAATGCAGACAGTAGAACTCAAATCTTACCAATGAGACACGAGTGCCACAAGGCATAGTGAAACTGCCTTGTGTGTGACTCGTGTTAAGAACTGAAACCTACTAAAAGGCAGTAGTCCCAAGAGAGAGCACAATTTTTTAGTTACTCATTTACTAAAAGAATTCACCTGTTAAATCAATTTCATAAACTCACACCCAGCAGCCACTGGAATAGGTTTATATTTAATTTCATCCATTTACTAGATGTCATACGTAAATAACGTCAGCAGTCAGATATGTCCTTTATCTTTGTGAGTGAGACTGATAACTTATGTGGTGGTACAGCCACTCAATCAGGTGACTCTTCAAGAGTGAATATAAAATTCTGGCACACAAAACACCACCATAGCAACAAAGACAGCCTGGCAACAGCAGCTGCTGCGTGAAAAGAAATTGGAATGGGAGGGGGAATCTTGTAAAAAAGTCCGTTTCCTGTCACAATCTTTTTAACTTTTTTCCTTCGTATCAGTGTCACAAATGTCTTTAAAACACTGGAAGAATAAAGGTTAATGCACAATGTTTTAAATTACAGCACAGATAGTGTCTTTGTGTATATGAAATGACCCTGTCACTGCTACGTTTACTGAGACCACCATATTTTACTCTAGATAGATTGACCTGATACGCAGGTGGCACATATGGATCCCCGTGCCACAGGGAACAGTCCACCTGCCTTCGTACAACATCCTATACTAGGAAGAATGAACCCCTGATGGTTTGGAGAGAAGATGCTGCTGAACACCTGAGACCTCCACCATGAGTTTTTTCATGTCGTGGTATAATTAATTCATTACTGTGGCAATTAGCAGAGTTCTGTGCACGTGCTTTTCACTAAGGCTGTCAGTCCCTGCCCCAGTGATGTTCCAGGATGCCTTTCTCCAGCTCTGCCACAGCCCTGGCCAGCCGCGGGCCCACTGAGCTGAGTACAACCCTGTGGGCTGACGTCCTGGCCTGGCCTGGCCTCAGCCCAGCCCCATCCCCATGGCCCTGCCATCCTGGGGCTGTGTCATCCTGCTTCCCCTCACTGGACCTGATCCTGACCCCTACCCACAGGCTGACATCCTGCCTCAGCCCCATGGAGCTTCCTGATGTCCTGGGCCAGGGGCTGCCCTGCTCTTTCTCTGGGGATGCGCTCTGGCTGGCGAGGTCCTTCCCTGTTGCCCCTCCATCCCTTGAGACACCCCCCCACCCCCAGCCCCAACATCCTGGTCCCCAGGAAGCCATTGGTCCTGGTGGTGCCCTGACACTCCCTACCTAACATCTACGTTTAAAAAAAAACTATTCCTGGAAGAACACTAAATTAATGCAATACTTGCATGGTCAGAATCACAAGTCAAAAGGGCAGTAGGTGCATTCCCTAGAAAGTGTTACTCACCCCTTTTTATGTAATACAACCTGTAATATAACCGTATGTAATAAGATTCTAGCATAATACTTTTTTGCAGATTGTTAAAACCAGTCCATAAAACATACAACACATTTAATAACAGTGAAGCTAACTGTGAAGGATTTCAATGCCCACCAGATTTGTTCAATCACAGCTGGTGTAAACTGTCAAAGGTCCGCTGACTTCCAAGCTGTGCATTTGTTTATACCAGTGTAATGTCTGCACCTTTGCCTTTTTTTTTTTTCCAGCTCTTAACTATTGTCCCAGATGTATAGGCAGATTAAAACCAACTGGAAAGCAGACTCTCACCTCCTTTAATTTACATCCAAGTTTACATGCGAGTTGAACTAAAAGACAAAAACATTAAATGGGTTGCAAAGCGGAAATTGCAACGAAAAAATCCCCAAGCCTTTTGGAAACCAAAAACTATGTACTCTGAACTCTGCAGCTGCCAAATGAATGGGACTTCTGTGCTTCGTGCAAAGAGGAGACTGCCCGGTTTATGCTTTTATTGAAGTGCCTCAAAATTAGAAATCCCCTCAGCGTCTTTTGGAAGCATAACGAGAGTCACCATACGCTTTCTCTGGATTCCCCTCCGTAATTCCCACAAAACTATTACATGTATTGATATGACAGAGCAATATTCTGCTTCTAGGATAAAGGAAAATAGCCCTTAGCTGTGTTTCCCATTCCCATAGTGGAGTCATGTCCCATGGCAGCTAATGAATTTAGGCCTCAGTTACAAGTTTGGTACAGTTTTAGAAAAATTAATATAAAGCTGGAGGCAGGATGGTTTGTCTTTAGATAGAATGTGAGATTATGAGTCTGAAAGTGAATTCTGTTCTCAGATCTGTCCCAATCTTCTTTCCTTAAACTCAGATGAATTACTTAATCTTTCAGGTCCCTCTAGATGACTCTGTTGCCCACTTAGCTCCTAAAGGCAAGCAGCCCAGAATATGCATGTCCTGGGTTTCTAAAGACCACCGTAGCACAAGGGCTTGGTTTAAGTAGCTTAAAAATTAAGGGTCTATACACATTTCCATTAAACATTTGTAGAAAGGGTTCTATAATTCCTTCAGATGATAAAAAATTAAGGAGAAAACTTGTGTTGAATTTGTTGTATTGGCAATCTGACATATCTCCAATTTTTTTTTAGATTTCCCAAGTGCTGTTGTGTCTTTTGATACTCCTCACAAATTAAGTCAAAAAGATTTTGATGGTATACCCTATCTTGAAGTAAAACGGCTTATTTAAAATTTTATGCCGTGCTATAAGCCACTAACATTTTTCTCTATTCTCTTTTCAGAAGTATTCTTATAACGTGCTATTCTGAATCATCACAGACTTCTCATTCTGGCTATTTTACAGAACTTGCAGTTGTAAAGGGTGAAATTCCACAACTGACAAAACATTAGTCACAAAGCAACAGAACACCACTTACGTAGCTGAAAATAGTTGCCCTAAACTGTATTTCTAAGGCTTGGAACAATTGTGTTGTGATGTAAATCTTGAGCCACGATGTCTCTTAGAATGAATTGTAACTCGTAATGGCAAAACCCCCCAACTTCTAGTTACATTTCAGAGAAGCTGATTTAAATTTAACTCAGTTCTTAAGATCACTAATCTAAAAAAAAATAATAAAAAAACCCACAAACAAAGCTCTATTCACTAATAACATGTCTAATGGAAAGAAAGGACCGGTTAGACTCCCACAATCTACTAGCAGCCTAAGTGCAACTTCCGAAGTCAGACTACCTAAGAACAACAATGTCCTCCATGACCATAAAGCTCAAGCTGAGCCAAATAAGCTGAAAGCTATTATGGCCTATCCAAACTCTCATGCTGCCTAATCACTAATAATTTTAGTAAGAATTTTTCAAGATCTAGTGCATTCTCTTGAAAAAATAGTGTGCCGTTCACCAGGAACTAACGGTAGCTGCTGCAGCAGTCTAGGATTTAGGTAAAAGCTATGAAGCTAGAAATACAGGTTCAATGAATGGTTCGGTTGATGTGTCTTGTACTGTGACTCTATGGCAAGGAAAAGCATTAACAGGTAAAGCACTTGGCTGTCTGGGAGGCAATCTGCTCTAACAGGTTGCCTGCTGAGCAATCAGAAACAACATTTACCAACCTCCCAACTAGAAGATACTGTTAGAAGCATAAAGACATTGTCAGAGAAAGATAAGAGGTTAAATGGAGGAAGAAAAATGCCTTTTTAAAGAAGACCACGGGCTACATCTTAGTATTTATGAGCAAAACATAGCTAGAAGGAGGAGAGGAAGAAACAGCCAATGTCTGGCTACTCTGTAACAAGGCAAGATCACCAAACACTGCTGGTCACTTTTCTCTGTTTTTCTCTTCACATTTTGTATCAGACATTAGCTCCATGATACCCTAAGTCCTCTTGTTCCAGGAAAAGAGAGCTGAAGAGGACCAATAGGTCAAACTGAAAGGGCCCAATCTCGTTTTGGTTGAAGTCATTCAATCAGCTTTGATGGGAGTTCAAACAGGCCCTTTGAAAGCAAATAACATAAATTATCTTGCAATTATCTTTTTATGAGATTATGCAACAGTTTTGATGAAACAGCTGATCATTAATTTAGGATTCAACATTTGTTTTCCCAGTAGTCTTGTAAATATATAAAAGGTCATGGCATATAATTTCAAATAGGGAAGAGCAATTATTGTAAAGAAAGCTCAGGTTTCAGAGCAGCCAGCAGATACAGAACTGCAAGTAAAATCACAGACAAATAAAGAATACCTCTTGACTTCTCTAAACACAGTGAGATTTGCAGTAGTCACAGGGAATATCTGGCACATGCACTGATTTGAATTAATATTCCCACCATTAATGTTGCTAGTATTTCATAGATCATCTGTAAGCGGACTGTGTGCTTACAAAATTGATCTGAATGTAAATGCCAATTAAAGAAACTACATTTTTTATTTATTCGATAGAGGAACCAAGAGCAATAGACATAATTTGCTTTTATAGTGCCAAGAATACGATAACTTATTTATAATCTTTTAATAAACCAAGAACTCAGCCATGAGTTTAGCCTCATTTTGCACATACACATTGTTAGCTCTTAGTAATAAGCAACCCTTGTCCAATCTAAATCAGTGACATAGACAAAGAGAGGAAATGTGCTCAGAGTGAGCATTATCACTCCCCTAAGAATTCTTACAAGATCGTGGTCTCTTAGACAAGCTGAGAACTGAGTCCAGATTTCCAAGAAACTTAATCAAATATTGTTTCTCTCTTCTCCTACATGCCTCACAGCTCTGATGAAAAACACACAGATGTTTTAGATATGATGCAATAGCGAGAATTAACAGAGCAGTACAGGGTGGGGGAAAGGATCTTGTGATTAACATTATATAAACATCAATTGCTGTTTAGCATTTAATATTATTTGGTACCAAATTCATACTATCTTGAGGCTAACCTAATGAGAGTTATTCTTGAAGTCTTTGAATTAAAAGCATAGGTCCCTTGCAGACTAGTTCAGGAAAAGTGCATATGAGATAGTAGAGGAGTGACACAGAAATGTGACTTCAGCTAGGCGTTTCAAACAGAATCACCAAAAACTCAGTGATGTGAGCTCATGACTACAAAGCCAGAGCAATGGCAGTCCTGCTTCAAGACAGCTTCAAATCCAAGTGCCTGATCATATATAGTATGGATCTTCCTTCGCATTTCACCAATTTCCATTGAGCTGTAGGTACTGATTTCTTCCTGGGATCAGTTCATAAAAGGTGATTTTCACATACAGCAGTGCAACATGGGAACTCAAGAGGCCCTTAGCAAAGGGGGCTGCATCCACTTAAAAATCCAGAATTTTACATGCAGCTTAATGGTGAGCATCTTTTTAATAGGAGATGTAAAATCTAGCATACAACTGTATTTGCACAAAGGGAGGCTCCCTATTTTGTGAAGCAGGCATTTCAGAGTCAGATCTTCCCGCTTCTTTCCTTTCTCTACTTCTATTCATCAGTGAAAACCTCCTAGCTCAGCTTACTGATCTAAAAAAATGGACATGGGTATTACTTGATAAGTATCTTGCAAGCTGTAATAAGTATCTAATTGCACCATAAAATGTTGCTAAAGAAATAGTAGCTTTGTTGTAGAAAAATATAAAACACAGTAGTCAGAAAAGGCAACGCAACCTGCAAAGATGACAAACTGTGAATCTCAAAGTGTTATTGTGGGGATTGTAGAGGAAAGTTCATGCATAGATTCAGCATTTCTTTTTCATAGTGTAACTTAAAAACATGCATCTCTGCTGTATAGAATGGTTAGTTACATTGAGAGTTAATACAAAACACGATCAGACTTTGTTAATGCTGTGGCAACACACATGCAGAAGGGGAGGGGTTTCATTAAATGGAGGCAATAAAATAATAAAACTTGTGGCACATGCTTAAAATCTGGGGGGGGGAAAAAAAACCAGATCAAAGATCTGTAGAAACAGTTTCACAGAGTGCCCCAAAACATTTATGATTACTGAAAGACTAGCAAGTTCAAGCCAAACCACAAAGACAGAAGAATGACTGATTTCTACGTAGCCCCTAGCAGAATACTCCAGAAGTGCTCTAACATGCTATCACTTCCTCGTAGGAAGTGCCTGACTTCTGATATATGCCATGGAGGTGCCATGGCCTTCTCTCTCTTTCCTGAACTTCTTTGGAAGATAACAGATCTCCACAGACTTCAAAGTTGAAAAGGCTGATAGGCTTTGAAGTCTTCCATTCTTCTTTGGTGGGTGCACCACTTTTCCTCAGCGCCGTACCAGCCTGAGATGCTACTTATTCATACTTTCTGCCAGATGGGATTTTGCCTCTCTGGATGGGTAGGTATTGCGTTTGAGAAGCTTTTGGAAACACCATTTTGCAGGCACTGTGTACAATGGTCTGGGAGGGCTGGACAGCAAATTCCCACCGTGATCCCATGCTCATTTCTGGCAAGACACTGCATGCGCACATTCCTACTTAATATTGAACGATAAAAATATTATGCTTGGAAGATGGCATAGAGGTATACCCTCATTGAGAATGAGATATTTTGCTGCATTTCTTGCCTTCATTTTTAAAATCAAATTATTTGAAGCACTTAACATTTTCAACAGAAGAAACACTTATCCTCCTCTTTGCAACACTGAAATCCTCAAAGCCCCTTTTGTCAGCCTCTTGAAACTCATTTCTGCTCTGAAAGAATCAGTCTGCTAGACTGCAGCATGGACCAATAGATCAATCACAGCTCAGAGCAGTTTATGAGGCTGTTAGTTTTTGAAACTGCTAGCCACCACTTCCCAAAGGAAACAAAATCCATCTGTTTTTCACTTCCCTCCCGTCTTTAGGAGGCAGCAACTAGCCCTTGCCATGGCCACCTCTTACCTGTGCCCTGCACCTATCACCTCTCACGACCTAGTGAAAGAAAACGGAACTTACACATGGCCATGTTCTAGGCACAGCAGGCAGGTGCTGGGATTAGTTGTCTTCTCACAGTGCAAGTCTGCTGCACCCAGCTCTGTTCCGCTCCGGTCACCTGTGTTTGCGGCTAAAGAAAGCAATCAATCTGAAACCATGCGTACAGCAGGCTAAGACTATTCATGTGTATCAAATATTAGCCTGGTAATCAGAAGGTATGTTTGGCTGAAACACGTGGCAAATCTGCGCGGGACAGAAGACATGCCTTCCTCAGGATTCTGGATGCTGCTGACAAAACATGAGTTTGGGCCCAAAATAGAAGCGAGGTTTGGTGACAGGAGAAATTAATTGGCCTTGCCTTTTGGTACTTCAAGCTGCAAGATGGAGGACGAGGCTACTCTCAAAGTCACCAGGAGGCAGTGTTTTAATCATACCAACGCACAACTTGTATTTTCAAAGTGTATGCTGTATTCCTAAATAAAGGCTTTCTTGTTTGACAAATCAAGTTAAAGTTTGAGCGAGGGGATGACTGTTAAAGATAACTGGGGAGTGTATTTGGAGATACTTGACATTTTGGCAGAAGGAGAAGATTCGTATTTGGGTAGCACATACTACATATAATAGCTATTTGAATTTTGCCCGTACTGCTTCCAACTTCAAGAAGCTTTTCTGCATAACTTCTTTAAAAAAAATCTCTAAAAGCTTAAAAACCAAATAGGAGTTACATTTTTGCTTGAATAGATGAAGTTGTGCACTCTAATGAAGAGCCCTAACCTCTGTGGAGGACTTCCTTCTTCCTCAAGAGCCACAGCCCATTTCTAATGGTAGCATTTCTACGGTCTGAGAAAAGGCTATTAGGAAGATACTGCCTTTCAGTGCTATAAAAATGAGTTAAAAGCCATTTTGCTGCTAGGTGTTTTATGTCTACAGCTACTCAGAAAGGAACCTGTCATCTGCTATAAATTTGAGAGGAAAACATGTACAACACATCTTTATAGGTAGAAAATGGAAAAGGAAATGTTGTTCTATGTATAATATATAATACCACTGACAGTTTTCAGTATATGAAAATACTATTAAATATTTAAGGGGTATTATGTGTGTCCCTTAACACCAAATGATGCAAGATCAGCTGTGCATGAAAAATAATGACATTATCAAAGTGAACTGTATCTACTGAAGATACTGTGTAACTGTAATAGTTGCCGCACTTACGCCTGCAGAGGCATTTTCACTCTCACATCCCGATCTTGGGTATTTAGTCGTCTGCAAAAAACACCCTTTGATGTGACGTTTCTCCGCCTTTCCTGAGCTTAGGCTTTCAGAAATGGGTGTGCCACGTGCATAGAGACTGTTTTGCTCTCTAGTGCGTTTGTTACACTGTAGTACTTAATCTGTGAAGTCTTTCCAGGGCTAACTAGCTTTGACACAGTGGCAAACAGGCGTGCTTTTTCTGTGCCATGGCATGCAAATGAGTTTCCTCAGATATACTAAGAAATTGCTACACTGAATTTGTGATCATTTCCCACAGCATTAGTGTTCATTCTTGAGTAGCTCTGCTTCCTTTACCTGTTATCACATGTTTGATTCAAAGATTTGTTTCATATTTCAGGTAAGCAACTTTGGGGATAGATAAATACTAGTGAGGTGTCTGCAAAATATGCCTACATCCCCCAGCCATTTGTTATTTAAAAGCTAACCATTCTGGCACAGTTATAGCCCACATAGAACAAAAAGAGGCTACCAAGCAGAGTGCATACAGAGTGCTGCCAGAACCTCTACAGGAAATTGTATACTACCTCTACACCTCCACCTGCCTGTCCCCACACCAGTAAGCAAGAAAAAACTTTCTGTTCTTGTGCAGCAACCAGCATAACCCACCACAGTACATAGAAACTGGTTTAGATACTCACAGATAAAGGAGAGGTTGCATTTTGAAGCCCTTACCCTCTTACGAGCTAAGCTTAGCTTGCCCCAAAGGCCCTCTGAACCATCCTGACTGGCTGTGCCAAAACAGCTCTGGTGCACCCCTAAAACACATCCAGCTGACACTGCTGTATCAAAACCTGAAGAGCTAGGTCTTAAAGATGCATCTGTTCTAGCAACATAGCCAAACACATTCTGAGGCATGGGAGCAGTCACTCAATGAAGACAATTCACAAGCTTACTAGTAAGTGTTAAATAGCCCAGTGATTCAGGAACATACTGATCTTCA
Organism: Steatornis caripensis; assembly: GCA_013398225.1. Classification (NCBI taxonomy): domain Eukaryota; kingdom Metazoa; phylum Chordata; class Aves; order Caprimulgiformes; family Steatornithidae; genus Steatornis; species Steatornis caripensis. Next base: position 306,040 of record VZSC01013081.1, read on the forward strand.
AATCCTTGTCCAGTAAAGAGCCCTCATATTTGTCTAAATTCACAAATCTGCTTGTTACAAATGTAACTGTCAAGGTTTGTGATCCATTAGTGAACTATTTTATATAAAACACCGTAATAGCTTTTTGATTTACACTCACTATTTAACACTAACAGCAGTATTTTGGCAGTGATTTCCTTGTTGTAAGTGTTCAGTAGAGAACCATTTTATTGCAGTCAGTAATTGCCACATCTCAAATAATTCTAGCCTTTTAGTATTGATTTTAAGAGAACTTTGAGGAGTTACATATGAATATTCAAGAAGTATTGTATTACACATATAACTGGTGGAGTACAATGTATCAGATTAAAAAGAAAGATCCTTACTCATTACAATATACATCTAAAATGCAGCAATAACAATTCCTTTTATATTTTAGAAATAAGGCTCCTAGCACCAGCACTTGGATTTAAATCAAAACTTACTCTCAAGTGATCAAAGTCTTCGTAGTGTAATTCTGGCATAGATTATTCTTAGGTTGCACTTACAATACATGTTTGCTTCACTCTAGGTTTAGCCTTGATGATTTTCATAAATCAGTCTTTCAGCTGAAAGCTTCCTTAATGACAACAGAATCAGAAGCTGATGCGTATTTGCTGTGGATAACTTGCCAGTCAACAGACAAGCCTTTTACACAGGAGAAGTGTGAAAGGAAAACTTGGATAACCAGAGCTTGTTCCCATTAACAGGACAAGTTTCTCAACTGTTTGATCAGGCTGTACCCCAATTTGCAAGATTATGAGAAGGCAACTGCAAAACCCCAAAGGGATACTGAAAAATTGTCTATAAAAATATATAGTAAAAGCATGCCTGCTGACATACGTAAGGTGCATACAGCCCTCAGTTTCATAGAGAGGAAAAGCAAGGGGTGAGAGTACGAGCATTTACCACCATTATTTTCCCAGTAATATTTCAGATCTTTCTCCATTAAAATTAATTTGCCACTTAGAAGTAAACCAAGAGCCTCAAGTGATATGAACTGGTACAAAGCAACAGAGCAACACTAAGTCATAACCCGCAGAGATCCAGAAAAGAATCCAGCTCACTTTAGTTGATAAAAGCTAATAGTCTTACAGACACACTAGTCCCAATGATTACACAAAAACATCTTCTGAGACAAAACATGACAGTTTAAAAAAAGGCAGAACCTGAGACTTAACATTTATGGCAATAATTTGGGAAAATTATTAAGCAATTGTGATCAACATACACTTAAGTGGAAACACCATCTGTTACTAGGACAAGGGCAGTAGAAGGACCACGATGCCATTATGGCAAGTTCTAGCCCATCTTTTACTCGTTTATTACATTTGGAAAAACAACACACACTAAAGGGTATATAATTATCTGAGGAATAGTTTGTACAATATCCTGAAGCTATAAACGTATACGTGAACAGAGAAAGGAAGATATCTATATTGACAAACAATCTTATTTGGAACAACATTTGGTAACTGATGTTGCTTTTTATGACATCTCTTTGAAAGATGACAAAAAATGCAAGATATGCCTCTCTCAAGGATCCATGTTTGCATAGTATATGAAGACATTAGTCAGTGGCTAATCCTATGAAATACTCTTTCTGTTTAGTGTCATTTATCAGACCAATACGATGAACTTGCAAAAGAACATAAGCATAATTACAGATGTTCCTGTTCTACTGTCAGCTATAAAGGATACTGATTTTATACCCTACTTTACATGTTTATGCTGACATGAATAAGCAATGCATTCTAATGTACCAGTGATTTAACCTTTATCCTTTCTCATTTCTGCTCTGAAAGAATCAGTCTGCTAGACTGCAGCATGGACCAATAGATCAATCACAGCTCAGAGCAGTTTATGAGGCTGTTAGTTTTTGAAACTGCTAGCCACCACTTCCCAAAGGAAACAAAATCCATCTGTTTTTCACTTCCCTCCCGTCTTTAGGAGGCAGCAACTAGCCCTTGCCATGGCCACCTCTTACCTGTGCCCTGCACCTATCACCTCTCACGACCTAGTGAAAGAAAACGGANCAAGAAGAAAAACAAAATTCAGTTTCTCAATCCATTTCAATGTTATTTAAGGAGACGGAGGAAATTTTCATCTAAAATTTGTTCACATGGCATGGTTTAAATCAGCACAAAACCTGCTGCAATTGCAGCAAGACAGCTACAAATAATGATCTGTCTGTGCGTAGCTAAGTGGGATTAAGTAAAGACGAGACCAGATCTGCACATGCTCTGTGCTTGTAACTGGATCAAGACTTTCACAAGACATATGATACCTAGTCAGGGATTCGCTGAGACGTCCATATCTTCATGAACACTCAATCCTGCAATGTCCATCAGAAAACACGGCCAAGCATTTAACTGCCTAGACTGTATGGAGTAATCTGTCTCTTCAGTTGGATGCTATGCTATTCTTTGAAAACAGAGATCAATAATCTACTCAACATCTCTGATTTAACATCCTACTCGCCTCAAGAACGGGAGTGGGTAGCTATAATTCAACTTAAATTTGCTTTAAAGCTCTCTGGATTCTAGAATACTTCTCCTGACTTTCACATTCCGGTGGCTCCGTTTTCATTAGTAATACAACAGAAAACCACAGTACAGTACTCACGCACACCAACACGCACACACACACCCCTGGAGGCGGGGGAGGGGGGTCCTCTACTTGCTGCACTCTGTACTGACAGTGCCCTACCTTGGTGCAGGCTACTCCTGGTGTCTGCCACATACAGTGCTCGGCCAGGCCCAGGTGGGGAGTTCTTGCTGCCACAGGAAAACTTCTGGCAGTGCCAAACCTAGTTCTGGCAGCTGCTGTTCCTGCTTCAAGGTCTCTTCCCCATTGTTGCAAGATTTTATGCCTTTTTTAACACTAGTTTTCAAGCTGATGCCTTCCTTCAGAAGTCTCTTGGTAATGCTGACTGATGGTTGTCTTCCACTTCCACATGAGCAATTTTGGACAAATGTGCTTCACAGCGCTTTTGTGAAGCCCAGCCACACACCCCATTTACACTGCTGCTCCTACCTTGGCAGGTAGTGTTATCCAGGCTGTTTGCCATGGGTAGGCTGAGCCAGCACACTGCGTTCTTTTAATTTTTGTGGATACAGACATTAAAAACAAACCCAAATTAGCTGAGGTGACTTATACTGCAGGCAAGAATGGGGAAAATTATGATTGATTACTTTAATTTTTTGATAAAAAGCTACAGATCTTGCTCAGTCACCCTTCTGTGTAGCTCAGTCTGTTTTGAACTGCTACCATACTTAATATCAGGTTTATTACAGCACAAAGTTGTGCCTCCTGCATCCACACAGTGTTTCCATATCCAAGGATCTATTATCGGTTCTGACAGCAGAACTGGAGCTTTTCTTTCTTTTCTATAGAATATCTAGTGACCATTTTGAGGTTTGACAGTCTTTTTGTTCCACAAGTATGCAAAGCTGAGAATCCAGGAAACTGTCTTCCCTTGCAGCCATGCTTCAGTTCTTTCCACACCTCCCACCTTTATTTTATCTACTAAAATGAATGTACACATTTTTCTCAGAATGCTTGCTCCTCAGACGGAAATGCTTGAAAAACGATGGGAATGCTAAGTGGCATCTGAGATCATCTTTGAATAAGATTGAGCCTGAAAGCTCTTCAGAAGTTCAGACTTACTCTTATAGGAAAAGAATATTTCATGTTAGCTCCAGCTTCTGTGACCACTCATTTATGCTAATGGACTTTGATGGGAACTTCTCTCATCTACAATTTTTAATGCCTCTTCAGAGTGTTTCAGATTCTTAATAGGCCTCAGCGTGGGGAAACACAACCAGATGAATTATGCATTCACAGTAACATTATACTGACACTCTCTCATTGTTATAACTTTAAAAAGAGTACTTAGGGTTAGAGTGACCTCAAACGCATGTCAAATCCTAAGCCATTCTGAGATCCTTTTAGCTTTCACTATAACTTGGTTTGTTCTGCAGACACAACTTATTCTAAAAATCTAATCTGTAAGGAAAGAGGAATTGGACTTTAACGCGAATATGAATAGCCACACCAATGTTGACTAGAACAAAAAACATTTATGAAGACATTCATCCTTTAGGACAGACAATGTCCTCCTGAGCTGAAGAGACTGTCTCAGTAAAATGTTGAGATATATCCCAATATAGTTGCCTGATGCTGCCCCATGCTTTAACTGGAGAAAAAACTACCCTTTAGGAGGATTCTTAAAATGCACAAAGCAGCACATAGGTAAAGACAAAGAAAACAGAACTGAACTGCACCCCTGCAAGGCAATGTTGGAGTCTGGCTAGGACTGTCAACTTACTCTGGGTCTCTGAGCAAGGGCCAAGCAACAGCTATACACAAGGATGACTACTTCAACTTACCTAGGACTGCACCAGGCAAGAACAAACAAATTGGCAAGCTAAACAAAGCACAACTGATCCATTTGGGCAAGTATTTCTGCCTTTCTTGATTTTTTTTTTTTTTTTGCAGAAGTTGGGGAGTAGATTTGTTTTGGTTTAGGGTTTTGGGTTTGGTTGTTTGGTGGATTTTTTGCATCTTCCTCTGGAGTATTTGTCTGTTGCTTGGTATCAGGGATAAGATAATAGCATCCCAATTTTCCAAAGATACATTGACTTAAAAGTTAGATACAGACTCTAAGAAAGGCTCTCCAAAAGCTCTTTTCTCACACAGTTTCATAGATGAAAAAGAAGAGGAAAGTTCACATGACCAGGCAGAAATGATATCATTACACTTAACAACGTTTACAAATAAGTAGAAACAACGACAAACAGAAAATGACAACATATATAATCTTTTAAAAAGCAATGAGGTCGGAAGAATCCATGCAAATCAAGATCTCTTAGCCAGAGATTTTTTTACATTGAAAATCAAACCAAACTAAACCCCTGAGGGAAAACCTACTTTCTGCTTCGTGAAGGCAGAAAGATACTAGTGAAAAAACACAATCCGGCAGTTATGGAAAGCTCAGCAAAAGAAGCAGATATAACAGTATACAAACGACGGGCAACTGATTACCTCTGTTCCTGCAAGCTCGGACACGCGAAGAATAGATGGATCAGAGATAGGTGCATGAGTGCAAATTTTGAAGTGTACAAACGCTAAAAAAGCAACCCTTGACGGTTTGCGGCATACAGCAGCAGAACCTTACCAGGCTGGCATTTGGCAGCTAATTCACTTAAACATAGAGAGAATCACTACATGCCAATACACAAATGTTACTGATCAATAGTTGCTAATGGGAAGGTGGTTTGAATTAAGGACAGCCAGGAAAGAGCCCCTTTTAATACCCAGAGTTGCAAGCCATGAAGTAACAACTAAATAGTATGTGTATCTATCATATACATACCAGCATATTGAAATCCTTCATAAGAAGGATGGAAAGGCTAGCATTAAATGGTGTTCCAGCCTCATTAACAGAAGCTGCAAAGTAACTCAGGCTGTATGCGTAATGCAGAGAACATAACTAAGGGCTAGACGCCACTTAGACGCCAGCTCTTATTGTGTCCACTGTTTCTTACTGGTTGGCTCTAGCGTTTCACAGCAGCTTGAGAAATGCTGGGATTTAGGTATGGGTTAGATCAGATGAATCTGTGCCATCAGGTCTAATCACATTCATTCAGTTCTACCTCACACTGAAAATACACCCTGCAATGCTGAAACAGCAAAAGAGAATACCAGTTGCAAGTGCAACCAGTCAGTGGAACCACACAAAGAGGAAAAAGAAGGCAGACATTTTTATACCCATGCCAGCTTAGAGCCTACAGCATGCCAATTCTGAGAAAGGCATTGTTTTAAAGTAAAAATCTTCAGAAGGTTTTCAAAAAGTACTGTATCCGCTCCCTGAAAAAGGCAGGTCTACTGGTAGCAAGCACAAAGTAAACAGAGCCAGCTAAGATCTTTGTCTAAAGCTGCTTTCTCACTTCTGTAGTACAGGGCTGTAAGTTGCTTCATTAAAACCATGACTGTTTTTTTCCCCAAGAAAGAGAAGAGAAACTGGCTTTATAAGAGGTACATTCCTACAGTCATAGGTAATTAGCAAACAGAAAACTGTCAGAAGATTCTGGCAAGCCCAGGCAATAATGACTCACAACAACAACTTTTTAGCCAAGAAACTTTTTCTATACCTCTTCAGTCCCTCCTTTCTGTTACATTCAGTGTGGCTTTCAACTTTTCACTTGGTCACCTGCAATTGCTTGTTTGGGGAGTATAAAAGTCAACTGAGTGGGATAAATTTATAAAGAACAAATAAAACCCCACTCCCCTGGCAGCTGTGGGTCCTAGCTAAGCAACAGCAGGATGTTCTCAGTGTAATACCTGGTGACAGGATACTTCTGTTTGATATTTACTTGCTCATCTCTGTCATCAAAGTGTAATATCCAGGGAGTCAAGCTCTCAAATAAGCCAGAACACTCTTGGATTCTACTAACTCAGTCCTTGTTTTAGCAACTCTATCGGAGATAAAGGAAGTGGCATGGCTTATTAAATTGATCACAAGACAAATAGTAAGCAATTTTAAGTTAAATTCTAGCTTTGGTATTAACTTTGAAAAATCACTTCTTGTAACTATTTCACATCTGTGACAATAGTTGTGCTCTGTACATGTGCAAGGGTTAATCAGTTATAATTCCCCTTGAAAAATGTAAAGTGCTACTTAAGTGCTAAATACCATAATTTTGTCCAATAAAAAATTGGTGTAATTCCTAGACCTGGTTACAACTTGTCCAAAACCCATGCATAATGCATATGTACACAAAAAGGTACATCATCCATTATACACGACCTTGAGCAGCCTAGGAGGATATTAGCCTAAGTCCCCCACCAAGTATTTTGCTCTAAAACAGCATTCTCTCATATCTTTGCTTGCAGTTAGTATGGTAATAAAAGTTGTTTCTTTAGTATAGTATGAGTTATGAAAGGTTCACATGCAACAAAAATTGGCATTCATTCAGTTTGGACAAAATGCAAAGAAATTAAGAAGCAATAATGCTGTTCTGCTTATGTAAGTTGTACTTAGATACTATATAGCAACGCAGTTTGAGAGCCTTATAGGAGTTAACAGATTACAACATCCTTATAAAAGGGTATCATCCCCATGTTTACAAAGAGCAAAAGAAAAGGATGAAGTGAATTAAATGAATTGCCCAAGATGAAACAATGGCCAGACTGAGCTAGAAAACTCCTAAGTTGTTGGTTAGCAGTCACACCTCCAGCTGTCTTATCAAAGGATTTCCTTTCTGATACAGCTGTTGTTTTATCTTGTTATTTGTCAAGAATGAAAATCTCCAGAATGGTCACATGGAGATACATAACTCTGAGGGAAGTAGCTATTAGCATTAAAAAAAGCAGACAAGGTAGTCGAAGAGAGGTAAAGGAGACAAAACACACCAGACTGAATTTGCAACAGATAGATAAATATTTGTGGGAAGAACTCCCTAACAGTAAGCTCTCTGGATTGTCAAGACCACTCAAAAAAAGCAGTTCTGGAAGAGAGGAAGCATAGTCCTGGAAGTCCTGGTTTGCATAATAACACAAGAAAATCTGGTGCCTCAATTATGCACAGTAATTTCTGTGTTTATAACTGCGGACAACAAGGGCTTGGGCTTCTGGGAGGGACTCTTCCTAAAATAAGACCCTAGACATTTGTGGAGCCACACAGTGGGTATATTTCCTCAGTCAACTTAAATTTTTCTTCTTGGGCAGGTAAATTTTGGGGGAGATTTTCCTGACTCAGCTTCAGCTCTGGGCTTGCTTCAACGAGTGATAATTCTTTAGGACTCTCATCCACGCTAGTTGGAATGAAAAGCACAAGGTGACAGAAGGCTCTCATCATCTTTGCCACTGCAACTCAACATCTCATGAATTTCAGGGAACGAGTCATTCAGTCATTCTGAGTCCCTGCAAAGAAAGAATAGGACATAGGAACCCTCCTCCCAACCTTACACTCCCATACCTCCGTGCAGAATACCTGAGCTTGTAAACATAAGAGAACAGCAAAAAGCTGCTTACCCTTTTGCTGTTCTGTTAGCAGAAACAGGTTGGAAGTAAAACTGCATGTCCCCCACATTTCTCTGCTCACTAGTCCCCACCTATGAGTTTGTTCTTGTAATTAACAGCTGCTACATCCTTAGACTGAGGGTGTTAAACCGTAAGAGTGGGAAGTGATTGATTTAGGCATATCTGTCTCAGGTCCTTTCTAAATTACAGCTGGACTGGTGCAACTTGCAAGCTGTCCTCAGGTCTGTCTGCAGCTCTTAAACCTTTGGCGGAGCTGTCAATGCATTTGACAAAGTAAGCATCACACCAACCTGACTCACACGCTCAGAAGAGAACATTCATCCTCTTAGTGTCCCACCAACTGCCCAGAACACCTTCTGCAGACAGGAACACCACCTTTCCCACCTTCTTCTGGCAGCGCATTGCGCCCTCACCCGGACACTGCTGCTGCCATGAAGGCAATTAATCCTCCATGACTATTTGGTCCTTGGCCTCTGTGAGTATTCCCCAAAGCGTCTGGTAATGCCAGCTACACAGCTCTTCTGAGATATGCTACTTGCCAGCTAAGAGAATGCACTTGATTCTCACTATTTTCAGGAAACACTATCAAGTAATACTTTAATTTGCTTACGGCTTGCATCTCCGTTCAAACCAGGAGCTAAGAGAAGGCATTGGAGAACTCTGCTAACCCTATTAGCAGCTCTGAGTCACTCAGAGCTCTGAACGCTGCATCAGAACTGTTTATAAAACTCAGCTTTATTAACATGCATCTGATGAGAACTTGGCAGACAACTTTGCTCAGTGGCAACAACAACAAAAAAATCTATTTAATCGTTGGAACATTTGCAGCCTGCAGCCAGCAGACCAAATGAATACTTCGCTGCTTTTCTTGAATATGCATTTCTTGGCCGTCTCCAAAGGGTTAAGGGCTAGATCTAATTGCTAGTAAAGCTGAATAAAAATACTCTCAATGGCATTAACGGGAATTGTTTCAGGCTTCAAATACGTTAAACCGGTTTTTAATTAAACAATATTTAATAAATAACAACTAAAACAACTGAGTTGCTATCCTAAGGCTTGCTAAGGAAAGGCTGGGGGTTTTTTTGCACACTCTGATTGCAACATAGAGGAGGTTGAACCGAGCTTTTATAGTAGAAAAAAGCATTTATCTTAGTGAGATCAACCTTGCTGTGATAACTTTGATTTCAATTGAGTTATGCCAGGTTTGCAGCACATCAGAATATCTGAATATTTTATAGTACTCTGAACTGATCTCAATGTAATAATGTGAGAGACTTCCTTACATAGGCTTTCGTATCTGTACATTTTCAAATCCAGCACACTGAGACTTTTAAGCTCTTGGAACTGGGACTGTCTTTGTTCAGTGTTTGTGCAGCGCCTAGCGGAGTGCAGTTCCAATACATAAATAGGGCTGATGGGTATTCCAGTAATACAAACTGTAAGTGATTTACTTACATTTCACATGCCTTCACGTCCCAAAACAGATGCTGCTTCTGTCATGTGCAAAGGCTTGTATGTAATACACTTCTGACTAAGCAAGTGTGAAAGGCAAAGACCTACCTGACAAACCGTTATGGCAGACTTATTTATAAAGTAGCATTTTTTCAGATGTACTGCCTGAGAACAGGCTTGTCAAACAAATGTGTGGTCTCAAACACACAATAGTCTTAATATGCTGGGAAGCATAGATAAAATGCATCCACACTCCACTACCCTCACTGGCTCCAAGTACCTTACTCTACCACAGGCCCACTGAAATTAGCTATTCAGCGTACCCGATAACTGTATCGCCAGACAGTTAAGTGTGCTAATTCCATATCACAGCATAAACCATCTTAATCCACTTGCCCTGGTCATACCTACTGGTATCAGTTTTGAGTCACTGCCATTCTTAGCTATACTCTGACTTCCGCAATTATGACAATTCCTAAAGGAAATGGGATTGTTATCTTGGAAGCCAACATGCTGCCCAGGCCATGTGAGCTGCTGCCATTGACTGAGAGCTGCTTAGAGCTCTCAGCAGTGATGAATGTCCTAGCGACAATGTTTCAGTTTAAGTTTGTCAGCTAAGGGATATGTCTTTTTAAAAATGTTGTGCACACTGTCTGAAAGGGGCACTAGCAACCACCAAAAGGAATTAGCAAGAAAAGAATTCTATTCACATCACAGAAGCAGTGTGAAACTTCCTTTTCACCCATATGTTTTTCCTTCTACTAAACATTTTATTTAGTACTGCAAGACAGAAAATTCAATTCAAAAGCTTTATTCAACCATGCTAAGTTTTCATTAGTGCAACTAAAACAATGATTTGTGTGCATTAAATACCCACAAAACATAATTCTGCAAACCTAGTGCATATACTACTGGATTTACCACTGCTCTGCACAATGTGCAAGGAGCAAGCCTGCAGCAAGTTAGAAGCACAGTGGAATCCCAGGGTTTTTCTTCCTTTTAATTTTCTGCCTATTTACACAGGCTTTTGATGTCAAGGCCTAGAGCATATCTCTCCTCTCTAAACTTCTAATGGCTAATGAGCTGATAAGCTCTCTGAAGAAAGCTATGAGCTGCCCCAATACACCCAATACCTCTGCTAAGATATCTTGGGGGGGGAGGGGTGTCCCCCTTGCTCCCTTATAAGCTGAAGCTCTCACCCTTGTCCCCTACCTGAGCTATGTCTCAGGTGCGTCACACAGCCATGCCCATGCCTGGCCACAGATCCCGGTGATCCAGACACTGATCCATGGACTTCTCAGCTGACCATGGCCTGTCCCCAGAGGTGACTGATGTCCTGAGCCAGGGACTGCCCCCCTGGCCTGCCCTGCTCCCTTGCTGTGGGCAGTGGGACAAGCCCTGGCTGGCAAGGAATGCCCAGGAATTCCCTGCAGCTCCTGGTTCCCCAGCTAGCTATCAGCTGACACTGCACCCTGATATTTAGTATTTAACAGCTGTATGTCAACTTCTTCTAAGTACTAGGAAATACACATTTCTTATATCTCTCAAAAAATAAGCTGCAAGCAAGAAAATTAAAAAGCCCCCAGTACAGACATGCATATTTTCCTAAGGGGCAGGGGCATTTATCTTTAACAGATATTTTAAATTTCAAGAATGAATTAATAACCCAATTACAACTCTTAGCATCTTAATATTTTCATCTGAAAAATTCAAAATTATTTCCTATCACTAAAAAAAGTATGGAGGCTGGGATTTATTGTTTCCAGTTGAAATTTATTGTGATGTGCAGACAAAACGTAGCATCTATTCCATCAACCATCTTAACTGCAGGCAGAAGTATAGTTCTACTGTAGAGGAAATCATCTTTACATCACCTTTAGTTGTGAGCAGCCAAGACACTCTGAAGTAGTGTGCTCTTTCGGTGCAACAGGGTCACAGCAGTTTTCAGAATGGACAAGACATTAATGAGGCCATTTCTGCTTGCCTTCCTAACAGAAAAAGCTACTCAAGGCATGTTCTGTGCAAGAGAAAAAAAAAAATCACACAGTTCTTTACCTAACACCAATAGTACTTTCTCTCATGCTCACAGATTTAGGCAGTTGGTTTGCAACCTTCTCAAATGATTTCTACTCCTGGAAAGAAGAACAGAACTTCAGGTCTCTCCCATCATGGACTAGTTGGGAAAGTATAATAAAAATGAAGGGTCAACAGTGGAGACTATCACAGAAGCTGCAGGCTTTCTAAATAGTGTTTGACTAAGGGACTGCCTGTCACTGCTGGAACACACTAATTCACTTTGGAGACTGAAGCACTTATTCCACATTTAAAATAGTCAATATCCTCATAGCCCTTCAGGTAACACTGGCTAAATTCCTATTCACGGATTCATTCTGTTCACACTCAGTGCAGAGCTAAATGACAACCAGCTCACAACAGTCAGTGTAACAGTTTGCTCAAGAGAGACTTGCTTTTTTAATTCTTTGCTTCCTAATGACATTTACACAATTGACAGCTGAGGCACCGGTACCATAGAGAGTGGAGAAGCTATACCGAAACCTCTGCCTCTATGTAGGCATTGTTTGAGTCTACATTAGTGCCTGCACACAGGCACTTGTCATTCATGAGTCTGCCTCTCACAGACACTCACCCCATGGCTCCGGTTAGCACCCACCCAGCAGCAGGGGCTGATGTGACCGGCAGCTACCCATGTCCAAATGAAACATCCGCAGCCACCCACCAGTGTCTGAATGGTGATGGGTGCCAGACTGAAGGGAGTTGCTTCTCCATTTAGATAGGTAATGAGGGCCAATTGCTGCAGCAATTGCTAAATAGCATATTGGACATTTTTATCAGTGTCAATCCTGTCAAATTCAGTTTGGCAAGCCCTGTTTTATAGCACTGATCCTCTTTAAATCACAGAGGATATATTGCTAAATCATATACAGGCATCTAATAGGTAGCCTGAATTTCAGTGAAAGGATGATGAAGTTTGATTCTTACGTAACATCCACTGCAGCTCATGGAAAGGTCTTCCCGAGTTTCAACAACTACCAAATCTACTCTTCTGTCACCTCCACACTCAGTCTGCTCAAGACTGATCTGAACAAACGCTTACAGGTGTGAGTGCTGTGAAAGTCACCATGGATGCCAGAAGAGAATTCCTCAGTTACTGGGCCTTCACCACACCATCCACACACAAGCATGGGGATGTCCTGGGTGCAATACCTAAGCACTGGGTAAGGGCCAACCAGTGCTGCTAGAAACAGGCCCAGAAGACTCCAAGAGATTAATACCAACGCTTTGAAATACATCAGCCAGCAATCATGGGTTGATGGTGTAAGTAGTGAAAAGTTTCTGACTTCATCTGTAGAAGACATCACAGCAATCCAACAGTGATGTGAGAAATGAAAAAATGGGGCCTCAACACAAGCAAAGACAGCAATATCCTGAAGCACTGTTTGCATTAAAGGCTCATTAAAAAGGAAGAAAAACTGTTTGTCAGACCTAGTGGTAATCTGGGAGCACCTTCATGTTGGGTATCTTTGAGAAAAAAGCATTAAAAATATTTGAAACATTCCTCAGAGCAGGCACCAGGTACTATATGGATAACTTCACTTCAGGATTTTCATTAGTTGCTAAATGCGCTACATCTTGCGAATTCTTTTGATTCCAAATACGTAATGTTAAAATGAAATTTAGATAACCATTAATTCAAATACTGCAGATTCATACTCTGTGTTTTTAAATAACTTTTCTTGAATGTAGTCAATGAATAACCTTATATTAGGACGGCTACATATGTTTTTCACAGAATATACTTCAAGTCGTTCTAGAACAAGCTTTGTCCCCCTACCGAAAAGACATACAGAAGACAAGCAATTTTATAGAAAGTCTCTGAAGACAAATCTTTTTTTCTTTTCAAAGAATCTGAGATCTTAAATCAGATGAAAATCAATTGCATGCAAATGTGTGATGCAATTCCAAGATTCAGCTCAGCCCCCTTATATACAGCTGCAGCTGATTTTTCTCCCCTTCTAGGTAGTCAGGGAATGAGTTTGAAGCCTGCTGCTAATACTTCAGTTGGGATTTTAGGATTTGAGGTTAGCAAGCGAATACATCTTTGATGCTTAATATATCAGGCAGGGGGCTTGAATCACTGAAGTGATTAATTTTGTCCATCAAAACAGCCCTAAGCCTTCACACTGAGCTTTTGAACTTGCGGAATGGAGAATCAAAATAGGACGAAATACTTAACACATAGAAATAAGTGGTAATACACTGACAGCACAAACCTTGGAGTCAACACACCTCCATAATTCGCAACAGAGGACTCGAAAATAGAGAGCTATACTAACTGGGTTAGTAAAGTCATGTCCTGAGAGTGAAGACTTACAGAAGCCAAGCTGAAAACCCCTGGTGCTTAGGAACAGGTATGCTAGAAAAGCTAGGGAAAGTCTCAGTGGTGTTGGTTTAGCTAACAAGACTGTACATTAGCAATTGCACTGTTGTTCAGCAGTTATGAGCTCCTAAGAGGAAATTCTAAGGGGAGAGGGCAGCAAAGAGGATAAGGAGGATTAATTTAAAATGCACATTTTATCTTTTTACTTAGAAAACCAATGTTCAAATAATAACATCTATGCTTAAAAGATAAAAGTAAAGCGGCAGAGAAGAGCCAAAATCCATTAGTACAATGAGTACTTCCAATTTTAGTAGTAACAAGCAGAGCCCGTTCATACAGAGGTTAGCTAAACAGTTATTTTAAGGACTCACTGTCCTTAGTGGAAAATTAATAGAGCAAGTGTCAAAAGCCTTTCATGATTTTAAAAATTAGAACAATTTGTCTCCACTGAGTATCCGTCCTGCATAGAGAGCTTTCACCTACTGAAATGTAGAGTGTGAAGTTTATTCAGCGCCTAGAACTTAGCATAGCTGTCCTGAAATCATAATATCTATGTATCTCAATCAGACACAGCATTTGTTGAGTATACTGGCTACCTAAAGCAACACAATTCCGCCGCTCAAGTCATTTACGTCATTCACAGCAGTGGAAAATTTAAAATGCAGTCACTTAGAAACAGAGAATCGCAGCACACTTCAAAAACCTCCCTTTCTGGAGAGAAGAACAGGGGGCATAAGCAGTTATTAAAGCTGCAGAAGAAAATAGTGGAGGAAGGAGAGGGAACAAAGCATGAACATTTGCCAGATTTGAACTTAAAAGCAAAAACCTAAACCTGAGGTTCTGCATTATGTCAAGCACTGAAAGTTTTGCTGATCTTTTTTGGGGAATCACACAGGCATATTTGAAGTTAGAACTAGGTTTATAACATCCGTGGCCGAGAGGATCACTTGATGCTTGCATCTCATTGGATTTTTGCAAGAAGCTGAACACACTTGTCAATCAATCTCCCCTGACCTGCACTGGCAGTTTTCACTTGCTGTTCAGCCCAGCCTACATAACTATTTTTAGACTGCAGCTACCATCAACTCCCACTTGTCTGTGGGTGGTTTGCCCAAGCTGTAAACTAACAGTGCCACCTATAGCACATAGCTTCTGATGCAGGCATGAGATCCGTCTCTGGGTAGGGCTAGCATTGGTTCCGCACAACCCTTTAGTACAGATGCAGTGCTGTGCAAACCAAGTACTTTGCTTTCAAAGCTGGCATGGGCTTTGAAGTAGAGTGCCAGCCATGGGCCCAACTTGGATCTGGCAGGGTTGGTTTACTCCAGTTTTAATCAGTTCCACTGGTTTTAAGTGGGTTCTGAAAGAAGCCACTCAGTCCCCTTATACTGCTCTCCCCAGCATGTCCTTTAGTGACAGGATCATCTGGTTATAGCATTCTCCCCTTACAACAGGCAAGAGACACACACTGCACACTCTTGCCAAGCTTCTGACACATACCTTGCTTTCCCAGCAATCTATTAGGGATGTGAATTTAAAGGTATGCGAGATAAAGGAACTTTGAGCCCTTCCAGCATCTTCTGCCACACGGTGAGCTCAGCTGGCTTTGTCCATTATTGCAATGACAGAAAAGAAGGAAAAAGCCCTCTCCTGGTCTGTGGCCCAGGACTAAGAAAGTCCTGCTGTCTCGAGAACTGGCCCCTCCCAGCTGTTGCCCCTGAGTCTGTCACATTTACTGGCTGCTCTGTCCCACTAGGCACTGTCAACATTCCCGTGACCATGATACCCCCATGTGTGACACTATGCACAATAGCCAAACAGCAGACAAAATGGGGCCCTGTTGTTGGATTTTTGTTGTTTTGGCTTTCCAAGTTCTCTCCTGTATGCACAGTCAACCACTTTCTTTTACACTTTCTCTCCTTATACTCTTCTACCAGTTATTATCACATATGTCCTAATAGGTCAGTTGCTCTACCCAAACAGTAAGCCCACTCAAAATCACTGTTCATTAGCACTAGTACAACCATGTGTTTAACTGATACTGTACTTTTTTAAGCACTGTACCTTGACCATTCCTAGTGTGCACATCCTCATCCCACAATACTATAGGCAACTACCATGGATGTCTTGTCTTATTTCTTCAGATATTCTAGTCTGTTATCCAGCTGCTCTCAGCTGTGCTCTCACATTCTGCATTACACCACTGACAAAACTGCAATAACATTTATTTTTCAGGCCTACCCTGAGGACAGCTTTAATCCTTCCAGATCAGTGCAAGAGAAGGCCAGAGACCACGTCCCAGGCAGTTCTGTTCCTTTCAGGTCTGGGCTCCGATACATATGTACATGATGAGGATAGAGGAAAGGAGAAGAAAGGGTGATCTCTTGTGACATTACTAACCTCAGGGTTGCACCTCCTATCCAATATTAAGCAGTTAATTTTAACACAAACTTAATGGAATTGTATTTTGGATCCTAATTAAGCTTCTCCAGCAGAATGAAAGGTATATTGAACCTTTTTCTCACCTGTCCCTCCCCCTCAGCCACTGACAGTAGTCAAGATTGACTGGAGAGTGAACTGGAATTGTTCGTTTTGGTAAAAAATTTTGACAAATCAATACTTGCTGAAGTTCTTTATAACAGGTTCCAAGTTGGTTTTCACACTCATGTATATATTCAGCCTTACTCAATGTTTATAAAGGAGAAACAGACAGGAATGTTACAAGACAGCACACTCAACTTTGCCCTGGTGAACATGTCTTTATAGGTAATCCGATTGCACAGATCAGCTAACAAGTGCAACCAGAAGAATATGTGTTATCATTAAGTCTCTCTTTCTTGTTCCAGCATTCAAAAAAAAAAAGCCCCTTTCTTTTAATCTGCTTGAATCAGCACGTATCTGTCACTCAGCTTTTGGTAGTAAATCATGCTTCATTTTAAACTCTGATGAGACATGAGCATTAGACTTTCTAAGATTGATGTTCCTCACTGAATCTTATTTCTGTGCATCATCTCCACGATAACCTGTAGTTTTGATATTCTAATAGCAAACTAATTGTTGGCATAACTAATTTAACTGTAATGTTGTTGGTGAAAGTGTATTTCACAAGAAAGTGACCTTTCAGTTATCATAACTACTTGGATATTCAAGTCCAAATGCCAATATTATGCACAATTGCACTTCAAACCCATTTTGGTCCAATTACTCCAACGATTTAATTCTAAGACAACAAAACTAGCAAAACCCATGCTACTAAAAAATAAGCCTCAAGAATTCTGGTTGAAGTTAATCCTGAAAACAGTTTTACAATTAATTTGAATTAGATTTCTATTTAGCAGCTAAAACAACTACCCATAAATGCCATTATGCCAAATGTGATCTCTATTGCCTTTCAAGTGGCAGAGAACTCATGCCTATAAAATAAGCGTGAGAATCAAAGGCTGTAGTGCACTGCAAAATGGATGCTGGGGAAACTAATAACTTAGTGTGGAGTGTGAAATCAGAATACTTTTTTTTTTTCTTCCCCAACCCTTCTTTTTTCCCCCACCGTAGAACAGCAGTAACTATGCATCCAGGGGATGCTCTGCACTTGTTACTTCCAAATTTAAAAAAACCCAAAAACAAACCATCACAGGCTGAACAAGCACATGATGAAACTGCTCAAGAGTAAAGAACAGCACATACATTCTTTGGGATCTTAAAATAATCTCCCAAAGGAACATTGTGGTTCTTCTTTGAGACTGAAGACTACATGAATGCCAAATAAAGTTCCCATGTACTGACTAATCCACTAGCTATCCATCATTCTGCCGGCCTGCTTCCAGTTCTAATTCCCTTTGTCTTTTTCTTGGCCTGACTGAACAACTAGCTGTCCTTCGGAGTTGCTACATACACACCAATGATAAGAGGTTTTCCTTTGGGGGAATCTCCCATTAAAAGACATTCTTCAGTGGCCCCTCTTCTACTTTTAATGCACACAACAGCCTTGCCCCCAGTATTTTCAATTCGAGCTATTCTAGGCATCTAGATCCAATTCTGTACTGCATTTCTCTGTGTGTAGCTATGAAAAGATAACTTACGTGAGGTGTATGAGGCTCTGGAAAAAACACTTTCTAATTGTTAATCACAGATACGGAATCAAATTTATCCTATTTCTAGGTATGACACTCTTTCAACTAGAACTACAATTGCAATGGCTTAAGTAGTTCAAGAAAATCCACACTGTATCAGAAAAACATACAACAGTGAATAGTCTTACTATTCAGAAGGAATAGATCTGCTATGACTGATGAGCTTGCAGAAAATTTATCAGAAGGTAAATTTTTCAAGAAAAAGCCAGATCTTTAAATAAAATCTTTTTATGGAGACTTTTTTTGGCAGATATGTCCGTTTCGGAGCAAACACTGAATGCCTGAAACATGGTAAATATAAGCCCAAAACGAAAATACAAGAGAAAGTTCCACCACAGGTTCAATTGTATAACAGACCAGGGAGAGATGACTTTGAGGCACTTTGATGACAATTCATAGTGAAACACGTCATTTAGGGATTAAATGTTTTTACTAAATCTCAACTTCCCTTGTGAAGATAGGCCTAATATACTGACACTAACTTAAAGTATTATCGTTTTGGCCTCTACATATTCTATGAAGTCTTATTTAAACTTTAAAAAGTTACTCATCACCTCTGCATGAACTATAAAAACCAGTAAGAAATTCACTCACCTCAAGCCTCCCACAACTTTATATTAATTGCCAGAATATATTTTTTTTAGGTCTAATTGATTACAAGTTCAAAGCTTCAGAGCACAGCAGCCTTAAACACTAGCTTTCAATCCTTTCAGAGACTGTGAAAATTTAGGAGAACCAATCAAAAACTGGCAGGGCAATGGCCAGTTCAACTGTGTTGCCCACAGTTTCTGCCAGAGATATCCAAAATATTAAAACACTTGAAAACTCTTCCTATCCCAAGGTAGCGATTGCTAAGAATTTAAACTGGTGTTTGTGGACACAAAACCAACAAAGGTAGAAATAAAAGCAGCCAGAATATATTTCAGTTTTAAAAAAAATGCAATTCTGAACATTTTGAATATTATCATGCCTACAGTATTCATCCAATATTCAGAAAAGCCAATGAAATCAATTCCACTGGTTTCAATTGACTCTGAACTGGATTCCAAGCACTGTCGACAGCAAAGAATATTAAAAATATAGGCAGAAGGCAGTAAGCAAAACGCTGTGTTAATCTGATTCTACTGTAGTCACCTGTGTCCTGAGCTTGCAGCAAAGTACATGAAACAGCTTCCCAGTTATAATTTGGAAATAAAAGACCCAGCTGTCAGCCCAGAGGAGATGTTCCTTCTAGGAGTACAAAATGGGGGAATTAAGTAGTTTAGCTGGCTTAGTCAAAGGTCAGTTCCTCTGCTGATAAGAGCTCTCGTGAAGAAATCTAGAAATGAGGGCCTGCCCCTTCTTTCCTTAGGAACGATTTTAAGCGGAGGCTTTGCTTGCTGGCCCCTGCCTCTGCTCCACCCCAGCTGCGCATCTGTGCCCAGACTCGTATCGCCATGACTCTGACCAAGAGCCACTTAGCCCACGTTTCTTGGCTCTGCCTCAAGACCTGTCTCATCACTGCTGATGGTCACCGGTCTACATCTGCCCCTGATCCCTCCTGGTCGCCCCTCCCACCTGCACCATCGTCATGCTCTGCCTCTGGCTCCTCTTCTCCTGCAGAGCAGCTGGTTTTTGCTGCTCNCCAAGAGCCGCTTAGCCCACGTTTCTTGGCTCTGCCTCAAGATCTGTCTCATCACTGCTGATGGTCACCAGTCTACATCTGCCCCTGATCCCTCCTGGTCGCCCCTCCCACCTGCACCATCGTCATGCACTGCCTCTGGCTCCTCTTCTCCTGCAGAGCAGCTGGTTTTTGCTGCTCCCTCACATCAGCCTGGAACAGGAGGCTTATTAAGTGGTTAAACTTTAACACTGACAAAAGTATAAGCCATTTGTGATTTCCAGATTCCTCCTCTATTTTTCCTGTTGGAAATCTTAGGCCACTCTTTGTGCCTGCACACTGTTAATGTATTCCCAAGAGACAAGAAATTGAAGACACCTGCTGCAAAAAGGAAAAAAAAATCTAGTTTAAGTAAAGCCTTGCAAGCCAAGAGTTGTAAACTTGCCCACGCTAGTGCACTGTAGACTGCATTAGCTCTGAAAAGTACATTGTAAAACACATTTTAAATTCTATTTCTTCTCCTCAAATGCATTTCTCCCATCCAAAACTTCAAAAGTACCCAACATCCGAAGAATAAAATAAATGTATTACCCATGTGCTCAGAGTTTTAATTTTTCCTACACAATTTGAGTCCATTTCTCCTTTTTCTAAAATAAATGTGAGTGTTGCCAGAGGAGGGTTGGGATCAAATCCTCTAACTAAAAACAAGCATTTATTCATTTAAGTTTGGCAATGATTAATACTTTCATGTTCCCATTCATACGGGCAAAATAATTGTTTTGTTCACATAAATTAACACATTCAAAGTCAAAATAGTATCCAATGTTCCACTGCCCTTCTCCAAAGATAATGTGATCTATTAAAAAGAAATATTGCTTCTACAAGGCAGCCTACGACAAGACAGATTTTCATTTCTGGCTTTCATTTCTCCTTGGATGTTCAAAGGCAACACCCTTCTTTCCACCTCTTATTTTTAAGTATCTCTCAAGAGTTTGCAATGCAGGAATTCACATACATCAGAAAATCAAGTAGAACTAATAGTAGCGAATATGCAAAAAGTAGACTAGAAGGAAAAGAGCAGCATTTTGCAGTACTCCTTTGATTTTAACATCTGCATACAGCATTTCACTGGAGTGGATATTTCTCTATTCTTCTACCATGAACCCAGCATTTCTCCGTGACTATCAGTCCCAGATTGCTCGTGTAAGAACATACCGCTAAGGGAACTGGGGACTATTTGTCTTTATTTAATAACAATGAAAATTGGATAGCGTGGAGCGATAGGGGCTGAATTGTGCCATCCATTTCCAGGAGAGAAGCAGCAGGAACTCATTTCTTTTTACAAAGAGTTTCTGGTTTTCAGAAGATGAAGGGTCTAGCGCACTGTCATTCAGGAAGTGCACTTTCACATTTATCCAAAAAATTGTTCGCTACTTTCAGAGAAATCTGTTTTTAAGATATGATGGATTTCTACAGGATACTGTGAGCATTTGTATGTCAATAAAACACAACAGGAATACATAGTTTCCTCAGTATTTAAATAAACTTACTCTGTACTGAGACTTTTAAAGATAATTTCTCATTAAGGTATTTCAAGAACGATGAGCGTTAAATCAGGATGCTGTCCACAATCACGCTACTTGAAGAACACACTGTGTATCTACCCTGAAAATGCCAAGTGACTGTGTCATTGCTAGCTAACTATACTCTCTCCTAAATGAAAAATACAAGATCCGAGTATAACGGCAGTCAAACCTTTGGGAGTACATCTTTGTTCTCTCATGTATCTTTTACATAGAGCTTTTAAATTGTGTTCCTCCATCCATTTGCAGACAGGGAAGCAAATGCACCAGAAGGTGAGGCGAATTGTTCAGAGTGGCAGAGAAGGGACCAGAACCCATTCTTCCTGCCAAACTGGGAGCTTGATCCCCTCCCTGCTACACACTTGAGACTACGCCAGCTCAAAGCTAGCATCTGTTCAGGTAATATCTTAGCAGAAATAGGCTACTTTTATCAGTTCTCTTAAAATATGTGCATGTTCCATTGTATGATCTGACATTCAAAGCTGACTGAATTAAACAGTGATCTTAAAATATTTTTAGTAACAGTTATTTTACAGCTGGAACACGCCTCACAAGTATCCTGCAGAAGCTTTTCAGCTTCGATCTTACTGTAGTCCTTGATTTTTTTTTTTGTTGTCTCCTTACTGTTTATGCCCTTGTGTAACATTCCAAGGCAACAGTGTTTGATTTAAAAAATTATTTAAGAATCCAAATTCACACAGGAAAATGCTTCATTTCTAATGCACAGTCTGAGTACCTTTTTAAACCTGGCAAAGAGCCTAAATCTCTTGGGTTTCAATAAGAGGCAGGATACAAAGTGCTCAATATTCACTGAGCTTTTTAAAAACACAGATCATATCCGTAAGAGCTTCCTGGTTGCTCACCCACTCTTGGGCCAGAGGGTAGGGGAGAAATTTAAATGTCTGCTTATTACTATTATCTCCATGCTCCTGCAGCAAGAAATAGGCAAGTCTGCTTCCTACCATGCTTCCAGGTACAGTGGAAGAAGTTGGTGTCAGAGAACGAAAGGGGCATTTTCACTTCTTCCAAGATTGTGCCAT
>VZSC01013081.1:329164-347473 GCA_013398225.1 Steatornis caripensis
CCCCCCCCCCACTTTGGGGAGGGAGGGGGTTAACAAAGAGCATCTGTCATTCGCTTAACAGCCAGCCCAGCTTTAAACCATGACACTTTTTTAGCAACTTTTTTTCTTTCCCTTCAATTTTTTGTAACCAAAGTAATGCATTAAGAAGCAATGTTTTGACAAGAAAATCAAGGAAATACTATGGAACTGTTCCTTTTAAAGTAATTATCAAAGTCCAAATTCATTTCTAGCAAGGAAATCTAAGCTTTAACCTGCTAATCAATGGAGATGAATCCAGAAAGAGGACATGTTTTTCATATCGTATAATGACAGATCTTGTTTCCCTTAAAGTGGAGAAGTCTTGTGAGCATTCTGCTAGCTTTCAGCCAACATAGTTTGTTTAACACTAAGACCTCCAAGAAGTAATTTTATTTCCTATGTTTATGTGCAGCTGAATTTTCTCTAGGGCAGAGAATGTAGCCCAACTGTCGAAAGCTGGGAGCAGCAAAATCCAGATATAGCACTTTTGCAATATTCAATTTATCCCCCTTCTTTTTAAAATCAGAGAAAACATTGCTAAAGGCGCAGGCAGATAATTTGGTTTGTGTAATTTTATTAGTTTTACTTCTAATTGGGATTGTCATTTATAATGTGTACAAGGGCACAAGGTGAAACACGTTCATTACTTCTGTAGAGGCAGCAAAAGAATTTTCTAAATATACATTGGAGCAGCAGCCATCCAGAGTCCAGTAATAAGCTCACATATGTACCAAGAAGAAAACATCAGGTTATTAACATACTATTTAATTTTAATAAGATTTTCTTACATCCTTTTTTATGACTGAAGTCAATTAAGTTGAAGTGCAATGCAAGACCTACACGGAACTGTCCCCTACGGCTTCTGCTCTCCAGAACACACAAGCGGGTAAATTGGAGAAAAGCCAAAAAAATTTCTAGTCTATATGAAAATTCAGGTCTAATGTATCTAATGATACTGACTCCATTGCTTTGTCGCCATTAAAAATGGCAATGTTAGAAACCAGTCCACTGCAATCAGTGCAGCTCCATCAAGGTAAAGTGTCTCTGAACACAGAGTTCATCAAGCACTCAGCATGACACAAAGATCATTCAAGTTTATACCTGTTCTATAGCCATTCTCCCCGCACTGGAAAAGTGCCATTAAAGTAAATTGTAGAAGTGATTTCTGCCATAAAGAACTGGAGAAGAGAGGGAGAGGAAGGGAGAAGGCATCAGTGAAAGTATTCAATAAAGTTTTATTGTGTTGCATATTTCTGAAGTGACTTGAAATGAGGTTCACCACTATGTTTTTCTCACAAAAGCAAATTCAAGACAGAAAATTTCAAAACATTCAAAAGCTCAAGTCAGATCTCTGAATGCTTAGAATGATATTTTATTTCCTGGAATCGATGGATCTTGCAAGAGATGTAGGGCTGTATTAGGGGTTATTTTATCCCTGAAGCAGAGTATGCTAACATCTGTTCAATACTGGGCATACTGATTGTCACACTTAATTGCTTCATGCTAAGCTTTCTGAACAAGTTTTAAAACATTTTGGGTCACATCATATTAACTATTATAAATGAACTCTTAGCCCATTTCCCTCCAACATTCCTTCCAGCCTCTCTTCCCTATACTATTCCCTAACAAAAGCAAAATGCAATTTCTACATAGCAAGCCAGGTAAAGGTGACAAGCAGCATAAGCAGTTAAAAATCACACAGATAACTCCTGTGCCTGCCCTCGGCCCTGCAGGGCTGGGTGCATTTGCAGATATGGAAGGATACATGTGAAAAGGCCCCCTATGAATCCTGGCCTTGAGAGCCTGCCTGAACTCCAGCAGCATCTCCAAACTGGGATACAGGTTGCAGTATGATTAAGGTTCAGCATTCTGCCTCCAATCTATGATGCTTCTTTTTACAGTGCAGCATATGACGAGTCTCCATGGGTAGCCTTCCAGCTGCTATCCCAGTTCCAGGCTTCAGAAAATTTGCCCCTTCCCACCTCTGCTCTGGCAACATGGAAGAGAGAGCAGAAAGGCAGTAGCCTCATCTTGAGCCAAGCACTCAATTTATGGTAGTGACCTACAATTTCTAGACAACGGAAGTTGAAAACACCGTCTTTACTTTGTATATGCAATCAGATAACGAAATTCTCACAGGGACTGATTAGCCTCCAAGCAGTCCCGGGCACTTACTCATATCTGGGAAAAGTGAGCATTAAATGCTGCCTTTCCGATTTCATAGTGGTTTTTGCCCCACTCTACATTGANTCAGATAACGAAATTCTTACAGGGACTGATTAGCCTCCAAGCAGTCCCGGGCACTTACTCATATCTGGGAAAAGTGAGCATTAAATGCTGCCTTTCCGATTTCATAGTGGTTTTTGCCCCACTCTACATTGATGGAAATATTGGCCATAGCATTAGCCCATACAGCTCTCATTGCCTTGCACTAAGGGCAGAAACAAACTTCAAGAGAGTTTATTACTATTTATCCTTAAAGCACACTATGCTTCTATTTGTCTCATTCTAAGCTAAGGAAATGAATCATCAATTGCCTGCTACCTGTACCTTGCACAGAATTGAATCTGTTGAGTATACACTCTAAAAAGCTACAAACAGAAGATGTTAGGACACGGTTTGGCCACATTGGAGCACAGACTGGAAAAAATTAGCATCAGCTTAACATCAGAAAAAGCTAAAGGAAAATGTAAAAGGTCTCTAGAAATACAGATATTTCTTAACAGAGGTTTGGAAGCAAGCATTCACAATGGACGAAGAAAGGGCCAGACATTCTACTTCCTGCTATAGACATGCCCCAGGTGCATCTTAAAGAGACAGCTGAACTCTTGAGAGTAAAGCCTTGTGGAGACAAGGAAAATTGGGAAAACCTTCAGAGCCTCAGAAAGTGCAACGAAGGTGCTGTTCAGACCTAGGCTCTGCACAGCAAGAGAGGCTAGCAGTACCAGCAAGGAAACCAAGCTCAGCCTGGAAATAGAATGTCATTACCAAGGTGCTGATATCCTAAGAGAAGCAAAATCTACTTAGCAGGAGGTGCTATCTTAATTTTGCTATCCTGTAATCAGCTGTTGACAAACTGTTAATTGCCTGAGCACAGCATCCACCAACACAAGCGAGTGTTGAGGAGAACATGGGTTGTCTAACTGGATGAATTCCCAATCTGTCATCACGTTTTCAAAAGATAAGTACACAACTGGTTCATCACCCAGAAATGGAAATCGCACCTGCTCCAAGCTGTCATTAATATACTACAATGCCAAGTAAGTGGGAGAGAGGTAGAAAATGCAAGTTGCATTTGCATCTACAGCAGGCATTTGCTTGCACTTCATAAATCAGCAGCCCAGATTCCACCATAGTCAGTGGAGCAGCACTCAGTCTACAGAATCCTAAAATGATGGGAAAGAAAAATTTGTTATCTATTTCTCACAGTACTAGATCTAAGAGGCAACCCACTGGTTATGAGGCCACTGATCTTCAGCAAATACAGGAACTACTTTTGCAATATGAAGCATAATTAAGTTGTGGAACCTACTGCTAAAGGACCCGAGAACTATGAACAAGTTCAAAGAGTGGATAAGCAGAGTCACAGAAGTCCACTGTTGACAATTAAACTAAATGCTCAAGAAACCCTTATTAGTGCCAGGTGCTTCCAAGATAAACAAGACAGTCAGCAGAGCCTGAGCTTTCCCTAGGTATTTGTTGTCACCCAGCGTTGAGACAGGACCCTTGGTTTGACAGAAATTTGTCTGATCCAGCCTCACAATTCTTATATTTAGGTTTAGGCAGATAAGAAAGAGAAGCCCGGTCTCAGAGTCCATAAACAGGTAACTAAGGTAAATTCCACAAATTCACTTAGCCTTAGCAATTTTTTTTTATTCCAACTCCATATATTCAGGATGAGTTGTCAGATGGTATTTGCTATAATTCCCAATTTGTAAGCAAGTACAGCAATAATATTAACAACCCTCACTAGGGTATTCTGATACACAAGTGTTTCTAAAGGCACTCAGCTGTCCAAATTGTTAGTGGTGTGTAAAGCATTAGTGCCAGTAGGAATCAAGGGGAAGTATTGGGGAAAACCCCTCAGCTCACATCTAATATCATATAGCTTGTCAAGTACATCTGAACACAGAGGTAAAACATCTGTGAAAAAGCAAGTGTTTCAAACCAAACCCCTACACCTGTCAGGAGAATCTTTCCTGAGGACAAAACAAACCAAAAAAAAGGCTGCAAAAATCCTATTAGCAAACACAACAATACAACTTCTGTGCTTCCATGAAGAACAACTATTAGGAAATTGAAGAGCAGTAGGTATTTGTTTTGTCCAAAGTACTGAGAAGACATGCAGAAAACATGGCTGAGTTGTTGGAACCATACAATGAAGGAAGCACATTTAACTGTTCTTCTCAGATGAGCTTGGTGACCTTGGACTACATCAGTCATTCTCTACCTGCATCAGTTTCAGTAACCTTACTGAGATAGTCAGGATAAAAATATATTTAAGGTGTGCACACAGTATTATGTGTAAGAGGGCTTACACAGACATTTTCAAGCCTCTTTAAATCAGAAACTACAAAGGAGACTGTTTGATTCACCCTTTTATCTTCATTAACATCAAACTCCTTACAATGCTACTTTCACCTGGATGCCTTGAGAAACAGACATCTGAAGAGAGACTGCAAAGCAGCTCAAAGATAGTAAGACATACTGCAAACTGCTACAAAACAGCAAGACGTACTGCAAAACATACTGGCAGAGGGAAAGATGTTTCAAGTCAGAAAGGAAGGAAATTATGATCTGAGGAGACATTTTTACTGGACAGTCATCCTTAGAAAGTAGGAGAGACTTACGCTTGCACTGTTTTCTCAGGCCTTAGGAGAGTTCAGAGGTCCAAACACCCTGTCTAACTTTATTCCTCCTTCCAGCTTGTATTTTACCAAGCAGCCTTTCCATTTCTTCATACCAAAAATATGTTGACAGTTAAAGCTGCAAAAGCAGCATGGCAATCTTACTAAGTACACCAGGTTTGCTATGCTACCCTGCAGAAAAATACAGAGCAATGCTAATTAGAATCCAACCATAAGTAGCTGGGTAAATCCAATTCAATGAGTACTGAAACTGCAACACTTTCAAAAGCTTTAACCGCATCTGGCCTAAGTATAGGGTATATACACATTTCTTGTCTGATTTTTCCAGGAACCTGCTGCTGGCCTTTCATGGAAACTAGACACTCTGCAAATGGGTGTTCGATCTGAATGACACTTGTATTCATACTTTCTAGTCAAGCACATAAGATATACAAAAAAGCTCTAGCTATAGACTGCATGAAAAAAAATCTCACTTCTCGGCTCTCTTCTCCTGAGAAACTGTCAGTAATCTCCATGACTCTCCAGGCTGAAAATAAGTAGGTTCTTTCAGAAGATTATTTTAGCATCCAATAATCTGTTTCTCTAAACAGCCTATTCTGAACTAAAGAAGCAAATCTCACTCTCTGTAATCCTGTTGGTTTCACTGACAGGAGTCAGTGACAAACACACATCCTATTGTAACAAAACATCATGCAGCATTTACTATTTGAGAAATACTACTTTCTTCCCTTTCTTTTAGGTCAATTGAACTCTAAAAAAAAATGGAATGAGGGAAACAGTGGATTGCCTATTTCCAGGTATTTTCAAAGCAAGAGCAGATGCTTCTCAGTATTACTAAAGTCTCAGTAAACTCTAAGTTTAACTTTTAGGAATTACACTAAATTTTGTTCTCTGTAGTTTTATTCCAGCCTTAATCTACCCACCTTCCTATTTAGCACATCAGATAGCAGCAAAAACAGCACAACCCCCTGAGTATGACTGAGCCAGGACCTGACAGTGACCCCAGCACAAACCTAACCAGAACACCATCCTGAAGGATCTAAACATCACACACAGTACCAGTTACAGGATCCATCAGTAGCCTCAGACACAATAGGGCAACAAACTAGGCCCACAGACCATCCAGGCAGCCCCAACAGATAATAAAGCTACAACATAAACTCTACAACCATAGAACACAGCTAGAGACTAACACTTGCACAGAACAGCTCAAACCAGCGTGTAGCATCCAGGCTTGAGCTTAAAAGTGGCCCAAGGGCCTATGGGAAGGGGTGTAGGCAGGGGTCCCAGGTGAGGCTGGTCAGAGCCAACAGAGCTTATTAGTGCCCTCAGGGGCCTGATACAGCTGTTTGCAAGATGATGACTGTATGGAGTAATTAGTCATCACATAAATTTGTAAGTACAGAGACCTGAAAGGGCCTTTTTAGCTGGGAAAGCAGGCTTTAGGGATGTAGGGAGCAGTTCAGTGTATGGTGGGCTGTGGGTCACAACAGGTTCTTGATGTGTTTTGTTAAAACTTAATTGAGGCTTGATTTTTTTATAGCTGTGTTCGCTATTGCATCTGGCAAGCTTTTACATTTGTCAATAGCTATGAACTCTTGCTAACAACCTCAAGTCTCACTATTGCTTGTATGAATGTGGAATTAATTTTATAGCTCTGAGTAGCAAAATGCTATTTTCTAACTGCCATAATTCTTCACTGTATCTGTTGTAATGGCTTTTAATACCAGTTGTTCTTTAGCCTGTCCATCTACCACAGTGGTGTCTACCTTTCCACAGAGCCTAGACTAGCAGATGATGCTCTGCCCATCTGAAGCCTGTGAGGGCATTATAAAACTAGTGCCATAGGCTACTGGGGTATTATTGTATTCACAAAGATTCCCTGCCTAGTCAAAAAGACTAGGAAGCTAAAAGTAGTGGTCAGGTTTCCTTGTTCTTAAGCCCTTTCTGTAATGTACTTTTTTCCTATGTGTCAAAGGCTCTGGCGGTTACTTTGCTGCTAAGTAAATACAGCCTAGACCGTAGGACTACCTGTTTAAAAGCCATCTGTACTTCTCCTAGAGGTCCTTAGAAAATGAGAATAGAACATAAAAGCAGTGGAAGACTAGTGCTGCTGTAACCTCAAGGGTGGGGCTGCATTTCCTCTGCAGTCCCCAAGCATTATTGAGATTTGATATTTATGTTAAGGGAGTAGTACTGAGCCGCAAAAGAAAGTCTGGGCATAAAATACACAAATCCTTTTTGGGCAGAGGAAGCAACCAGCACCTGTTAGCAGCCAAAAAGCTGTTCTAATTGTCTGGCCTTTTGTTCACAGAACAGATTTTACTGGGAAATAACTGAACCACAAGTAGCAGCAAATGGTAGGCAGACAGTTAAGATGACTTACAAAAATGTCTGTTCCATTTCCAAATGGCAGCGCTCTGTTTTAGAGGGATCATTTCTTAGGGTGTGGTGGGATTTGAGTGACTCCCTGCACGTTCTTACAGCTTTTTGCTGCCTTCTGCAACAGAAATGATACAGTTGCACTTAAGAAATTACTTGGAGGGTTCAATCATTTAAGCTAATTTTTACTGTTTTCTAAACTGCACTAACGTATTTTTTCTTCTACCTCAATGAGGCATGTAATTCCACTTCTTCACAAAGATGTGTGAAATGAGGAGCACGAGTGCTGTTGTGTTAGAAGTTGTGATTGAGCAGGGCATATTCCACGCGTATGGATCTGTATTTAGATCAAAATGAAATGGGTGATTTATAGCTATATCCTAACAGTTTGCCAAAAGTACAGTTCTCTGTGGAGCCAAATGGGACTGTAACCTTCCTATTACAGCCAAGGCTCTGACAGTTTTCTAAGTACAAATGTCTGCTCAGCCATTTAACGTGGCTGTTTCAAGACACCTTTGGCTCCAGTTGCCTTCAGGTTTACAGTCTTGGTGGTTTTCTTACATTAATGCATCTCAGAGGCAGAAGCAAAATGTCTGCCTGTGGGGCTTTAGATATAAACTGAAAAGTCAAATTAGAAGGTGATCATTGTCTTATGCTTTCTCATTTTTACCTATTCGTTTATCATGGAAAAATTCACAGAAATGGGATAATAAAATGTAAAATACCAACTTAAAGAATATCTATTGCTTGTGTTATAGCAGCACTCGGATCAAAAGCTGTTCTGCTGGGCAAGGCACAGAAATATGAATTCCACCCTTTCCCAGGGTTTTGAGCAGTGGGTCAGTAGCAGTCCCACTGGGTAAGAGAGTTGCGACATGAGCTATAATTAGGGTCCAGTATGCCAAATGGTATACTTACTTCAGGGAGAGGCTGTAGGAGTGACCAGAGAGTTACAGGGCTAGAATGCAAGACTTGGATCTACAGTCTCCTTGCCAGAGACAGAAGGGTCTAAAACCAAAGCAGACTTGCTTTGGCAGTAGCTGCTTCGCAGATCTCTGCTTTGCAAACTGCCTCTTTCTCTGTGCGTAAGTGTATGCCAACAGCAGTTTATTACAGGGTCAGATCTGGGTCCCTGAAAATTACTCTTCAGTAACTTTGATATAAATCTACATGCCATTTGCAAAACAAGATAACTTGTTTCTTACTCAATCAGCTGATACAGATGGGGGAAAAAAAAGATGTTTGAGGATATATAAACCTTTAAAAGTGTACAATATATTTCAGGTTTCCCTCAAGCGGAAAAGGTATCCAGGGAAGTCAGGCTTAAGTGCTTATGGATGAAGCTGAAAGACCAGGAACACTTTCTGTGAAATGCTTGCCACAAGGAAAGCTGCACCATGGCTAGGAATANTGGGGAAAAAAAAAGATGTTTGAGGATATATAAACCTTTAAAAGTGTACAATATATTTCAGGTTTCCCTCAAGCGGAAAAGGTATCCAGGGAAGTCAGGCTTAAGTGCTTATGGATGAAGCTGAAAGACCAGGAACACTTTTTGTGAAATGCTTGCCACAAGGAAAGCTGCACCATGGCTAGGAATATTTCAGCAATAAAAATGAACTTTCAGTACAGGGCTTTTCATTTAAGACTACATATTTATAGCCTTAAGACATCCTCTAGATTGTTACTATAAATAATCCACATATTGATTATATCTCTTTTATGTTGTCCACTTGTGTAGTTGAACAGTACTTAACAGGAAAAAGCTGGCAAATCAAGATCTGAGCACTTACCAACTTCGACATTCATATTCCGTACAAATCATGCTATTTCTAGATCTCTGCTAATGCATTCTTTGGCAGAAGGGTAGCTCTGAAAGTTTTAAATAAGCCCTATCACCAGCCCACACTTCGGATAAATGCTCACCCCCTGCCGTTTTTCTTCTTTCTTTCAAAAGAAAAATATTATCTTGACTTTGTGCCCGACACCCTTGTATTCTAGGGCTGGATCACTTAAGTGCTCTTGCACAGGAACTCCCTAGAGAAAAAATCAATAATTTTCTTTACACTGATCACCTTAATTATCAAACCACATGTCTGAAAGTTGCAATAGCCTTAAATATTTATGGGCACTTTGGAAGTCACATTTAATCACAAGATAACTGATTGCCGATTGTCTCTGTATATGTGAAGATTTTTGTGGCCTTGGCAAACAAAAGACTAGAATTTCAGCTTCTTGGAAGCTTNCAAAAAGCTGGCAAATAAAGATCTGAGCACTTACCAACTTTGACATTCATATTCCGTACAAATCATGCTATTTCTAGATCTCTGCTAATGCATTCTTTGGCAGAAGGGTAGCTCTGAAAGTTTTAAATAAGCCCTATCACCAGCCCACACTTCGGATAAATGCTCACCCTCTGCCGTTTTTCTTCTTTCTTTCAAAAGAAAAATATTATCTTGACTTTGTGCCCGACACCCTTGTATTCTAGGGCTGGATCACTTAAGTGCTCTTGCACAGGAACTCCCTAGAGAAAAAATCAATAATTTTCTTTACACTGATCACCTTAATTATCAAACCACATGTCTGAAAGTTGCAATAGCCTTAAATATTTATGGGCACTTTGGAAGTCACATTTAATCACAAGATAACTGATTGCCGATTGTCTCTGTATATGTGAAGATTTTTGTGGCCTTGGCAAACAAAAGACTAGAATTTCAGCTTCTTGGAAGCTTGAGTAGTCTTTTTCTCAGAGAGAATTTGCATGTAAAAAGACTTCTTCTTTCATATGTCCCAGCAACAAGACACGATTTTTCAAACTAACAATCTGTAGCCAAATCCAGCAGTAACTCTTCAAGCAAAACTCCTGTAAGATCTAACCGAGTTTTTCCTGAGTAGGGACTACCACAGCAGGTCTGTGATCAGTGTCCCACTACCTGAAAGACAATTGCAACCCCCAGATGACAAACTGCCTAAAAGCGTCTTTTGACAGCAGCAGCATATGAGACTCTGGCAACTGTCACAGGCAAGCAGCTGCACAGTGAGCTACGGTGATGCTCTGTACCAGATGGAGACTAGGCTGGAAGCAGTTATCTGGGTGGCCTTTTTGCTTTGGCACCTGTAAGAGCATTTAGTCACCAGCAGCGGAGTCCCATTCATAAATACATCCTTGCAGAGGCTTATTGATCAATGTTCCTTATCATTGTGGAGCACAGAGACGTATTTCTACGGCCACATAAATTACTGTGAAATGTAAGCAATCCTCTCATCCTGTTTTGTAGCAATGCTGCAAAGACACTCCAGCTTGTTGATGGTAATGAAAATCACCTTTGTTCGGCTGGCTCTTCATTCATCTGGATTTTTGGTTATGAAAAAGACACTGTCAGGGCAAAGAATTTTTAACTCAGCCTGCTTTACATTTCAATACAGGGAACTTTTTTGGATTGAATCCAATTTTCATTCAAGTCACTAACTCTGTAAAATCAGTGAGGTGATTTTATGTCTATAAATGTAAGTGATCTTGTTCCTAATATTCCAGGAACAATTTGAGATCATTGTCCAATGGATAAATGGCCTGGAACGTCTATTGGACACTAGTGATGCAAGACGAGTGATGAGATAAAGTCAGATCATATTGCAATGTAATTCTTCTTTCAAGTAACTTATTTTATATTGTCCCTGGGAAAGGGAGAGCAAGGAGAATTACAGTGGCAAAGCTATGGCAGAATACAGTTACATAATTACGTTTCTTACATTCATTGTGCATTTCAGTAAGTTTCTCTGTATAGGTAGATTTTTCAAGTGCCTTGCAATGTCTTGTGTAGTTGTTTACCTTCTCTAAATGGTTGCCAGGAAAAAAAAAAAAAAAAGACTAAGCATTACTTGTCCATTGTTCTTGGTCTACCTAATGCACAGGTCAGCGGGATAGGAACAGGAGAAACATTCTCAGAGTTGTAGGTAATCGCTGGTTAAATAGGGGTTCCACGATAAGGATTTTATACTGGTTTTGAAATACTGAAGGAGAGAGATGAACACGACTTTATTAAAACTTGAAAATTATTAGAGAAGACCATTCCCAGAGAAGTCTCAGAAATACTGGCATACATACCAAGCCAACATATACCCATAACTCTTCAGATGGGGGTCAGAAATATTATTTTTCACTCCATTTAGAAGAAGACATATTTTCCTACTCTGGGAGAGAATGACTGCAAACTCTGAAAAGGTAGTGCAGATACAGCAATACATTGGGAAATATTTCTTTATTTTTTCATGTATATCTAGCTGCTTTCATCAGAAGTTGCTTATGTCAGTACTAAATTCAGATTAATAAAGATATTCGCAAAGGTTAGAATTTGTGGAAGCTTGGCTTAAGAACTACATGCAATGGCATCCGGATTTATGGCTCTGCTGCAATATGTCTTTGACACACTGCCCAAAAAATTGACTACAAGCAAGAACATAGCTTATGACAGTTTTCATTTTCTCAAACAGGCCATCTTTTCAGGTGAGCTTTTACTCTTTTCGCAGGAAGTCTTGATGTATTGCAACCTTTCAAAAAAATGACAGCATGTATTTTGTGTGTTAGAGAGCGCACAGTAGATACTCTGCCATAGAACATCTGTGAGCTTAGCCTGGGTTTACATCTGTGCCTTTCAGCCGCCCGCTTCACTGCTGAGCTCCTGCAGCATTCAGAGCAGGTTCAAAACGATGCACTTCAAAGAGAGCTGCCTACTGTTAGTGAGACTACCACTCTGCCTGGAACGGAAAAAGCACTTGCTGTGTTCGTAGTACCCGGCGCAGCTCTCAGACACCCAATTCTTGTGCAATCCCTGCTGAAGTCAACAGAAGATCTCCATGTCTACCTGACTTCAACATGGTTTGATTCACTTCTTTAACACAACGTGCAGCTGCCAGAAAGGAGCTGAAAAAGGGTTACTTTTGAAACAAGAAGTCGCCGATGGTAAAAAGCCATGCATAAATAAATGTCCATGTCATATCTAACAAATCTTACAGTCTTGTGACAAAGGCCTGAATTTTGGATTCAGTATTGTATAAGGAAGAATGGCCCATTTGCCTTTAATAGCATTGTTTCTGATTTAATTTGAGAGCACAATCAGAATTACTCTATGTCAATGACTTTGTTGTAAATCATGCCCTATGTACACCCCTGCCCTTCTGACAATTGATAGAAGGATTACAGTGGAGAGGAATACTGACCACAAGCAGCAACACGTGCAGGAGCAGAATTTGCTACAGATGTTTGCGCTAGATTTACTGGCTGACAAGCCTAGCCAGCTTGAGCTTGCATCATAATCTAATAAAAACCTAATAATACCTTTTCATCTAACTAACTCAGCTACATATATCAGGCTTCGGAGGTGTCAGGTCTAAAAAGATAATTGTACTTCTGCCTTGGAGATATTTTTATTGCTGAGGAAAAATATATTGCAAGAAACGGTTCCTTACACAGCAGGAGAACTACGGTTTGGAAAAATAAAAAAGAAAAAGAAGTCAGGCAATAAAAATTCACATTTCTTGTCAGATCTGTCCTGATCTGATGCACTCAAACTTGAAAGCTTCTTCTCCTATCTCTTGCAACTTCTTTCTTCTAAATTCTGAAGAGGCTTGACAGGCAGAAAATGAACAGATGCACATTAGAGGTGGGAGATGATCTTGTAGGAGGTCTATGCTTGAGTTATGCAAAGATAAGTATGCGGAGGCATGCCTGCATGGTGGAGCACTGTGTGGGTAGATGAATCCCCCAGCATGCACCTCTTTACAGGACTGGATATTACATAAGGCTTGCAAATGACTTCCTGTCCCTCCATTTTTGTACCTTGGACGGTATGTACAGATATCAATACAGAGACATTCCACCAGAAACAGGCTGCCCTTCGTGTTCCAAATCTCATTGTTTCTGTCTCAGTTTCTGTGCTAAGCAGTTATCTTTTCAAAGCCAGCAAGCAAGCTGTTCCCCTAGCTACCGCGTAGACATCGTATGCTTCCTGAACTAGGTCCTCTCTGGAGGTTATGGATGCCTCTGGCTGCAGGAAGTACACTGAGCACTACTGTACTCTGGTGCACTACTGTTCCAGTCTTTGTATGACAAACTTCACCTCAGTAGCCAAGTGTCTTCTGTAGTGGGACACGCAGGCAAGATGAAAAAACATTTTTTTTTAATATTATTTAACACTACAAGATCAAGCACAGCCACGCAGGAAGGTAGGGCAGAACTGTTAGTGCATAGTGATGTGCCTATAGTGATGAACGTTAACTTAGCTGTGTAGGAAGCATAAACAACAAATGAGCAGTGAGTTTTTTGGTAATAAGGTACGTTTTTCAATGCTGAATACCTTTGCTAACTTACCTTCAATTTGGAGTGTTCGACAGGACACCTCTAGTTCTTCACATTTGGGCAAGACAGCAAGACTCAAAGTTGGTCAGAGAGATTCTTGAAAATTGCATTTAACTAGAAGTATTCTGGGTACAGTACTCTCACTGGCTTTCTGTAGGAAGGTGCAAAACACCATCTCCTCTTGTCATTATATACATACCTTTTGGTGGGTCATTACATTCATATGAACTTCATTCATATGAACAAGAAATCTCTTTATTTCTTTTAATATTCCAGTGAATTTTGTAGTCTTATTTATGAAGGACAGATATGAACATTCCTGGTCAAAAGTCAAACTCCTGTATAAAAGTTCTTGTTCATTTTAAACAGATATCAAAGGCGGAGCCACGGTGAGTTTCCAACAGTTAGTTACAGTGCTGTGTATTTACTGATCTATCTATTTTAAATGAAACCATTCTTAAATATAACAAGTTTTAGGGTTACTAAATCCATGTTAGAACGTGCATGGAATACTTATTTCTGGCCATATATTGTTTGTTCTCTACTACGTTATTTGTCTTAAATTATAAACCCAGCTGCAAACTCTTTTACCATTCTCATAGTGAAAAACATATTGCAGCTATTATTTTGTTAGGCACATGTACAGGTTAAATTAAAATTGGAAATATCAAAATTGCTGTTGTCTGTGTGATAATAACCTCTTATTTTTGATTTTTACAAACAAGCCATCAAAAACAAATTCCAAAATTTTAGGAGGGTAGTCCTGGAAATCCAGTATAGAGCTGAAAAAATTACAGAGATGGTGATCTTCAGGAAAATGAGTGTTAGAATATTTTACTCCGCTCTAGACAGTGTCATGAACCTATAGCGGCACACGTCGAGAATGCTGGAATACCTTTCTTTACCAGGAGACACCGACACAAAGTAATAATAGGACAACCTTCAATACAGAATAAACCTAATAGAAACAAACTTTGAGAAAAAGCTTTCTAATTATACCCTCTATATTAAACACCTAAAATCAATGAGTTTTTAATTCTCTTCTTTTTCCAGTGTGGCTTTCCACTATCACAGGAGGCTAGATTTTAGTTCAGTGAACATAAAGACTCGGCACAGAGAAAATACTTATGGAGCGCAGAGTCTTCCTCGTGTCCTTCAAGAGAAAGACTGAAATTACTGCTAGGGAAGTCTAGGAAACAATGCAGTTTGGTGGTCCTCTGTGCAGAGCAGGGACTGGTCACCAAGGTGAAGAAGCATTCCAGTATAGAAATATTTGTGACATGAGTGCCTGCAGTATCACACAGCAGGAGAAAAATGTGTTGTTGGCATGTCTCACTGCATTCAGATCTACCACATTTATTTGTTCTTTCCATTCTATAATGGAACTTTTCATTTTAAAATCAAGATTAAAACAAACAGCTACAGAAGCGTACTCATAAATCTTTTTTTCCAAATTCTATCCAAAACTCAACTGTGCTTAATGGACACGCTTCCATCAACAGCTGTTGAAACCTAAGCTGACAGCTTGATTCCTAAACCTTTTTTGTAACAGTGGTGGGAGTATGGAAGTTGGAAAACTGTAACTCTCAAGATCTGTGCAAAGCCAGCAGAACAACACTCATACAGGGTAAAACTTAAAGGTTTAACAGAAGCCCAATGAAGCTAAAGGACACTAAGTTTTGTAAGGGACAGAGTAACTGAAGTAATTACAAAAGTAGTAAATGGTCTGGGCCACACAGTTCCCTAACTGGCCCTCTTGTTTGCTCTTTTTATCCATTTCTCATTTTATGTTCCTGTCACGTTCAAATGAGGTATATCTTCTCCATCTTTGCAAGCCTGACCTACTTCAGAGGGATTAGCAGCACCGTGACATGTCTCCCCTGTTTTAGGAATGCTCTGTTCTCTTTTAGGAATGAAAGCAACTCCACCTTGCTCCTGGGCAGACTTTGCCTGGACTGCAAACCTCCTCTGTGTTGAATGTGGCTAGAAATTACTTACAAATTATTTATAAATGTAAGTCTTCTGCTCTTTTCATCCTCAAGTCTTTCTTTCCTGGTCCTTTTGAAGTCACATGATTTTAAATGTTCCTTCTTAGCCACTTCATGGAGGTCTGTTTTGCCACCCCCTTCATTCACATATTCTTTGAGGACACAAATAAAATTATTCAGCACCTTGTACCACATAAAAAAGTGTTCCTCAACCTTTCCCTTTGCACATCAGCTCTGTGTTACAGAAATCCTCCTAATTTGGCTCCATCAGATCTCAAACCTCTCTGTTTTGGCCAATCTCTTTCCCCCCGCCTCCTGCTAATGAATCTATAGGAAAACTAGCATATTTCACTCAGGTTTTCCCAGTTCTTACTGAGCAGCAGAAAAAAGTCCTTTCTGTATTGCCTCCTCACAAGGGAACTTCAGCCAAGTGTATGTCTTCTCAAATAATTTCTACTGCTGTATTTCTTTCTCTTCCTGACCTATCTGAGGTCTAAACATTGCTAAAATACCACAGCCAATTTTCAAACTATCCATTCAGGAAGGGCACTGATAAATTGAGAGGTTTTGTTTGGGGTTTTTTGTTTGTTTTTTTTTTTTT
This sequence comes from Steatornis caripensis, assembly GCA_013398225.1. Taxonomy (NCBI): domain Eukaryota; kingdom Metazoa; phylum Chordata; class Aves; order Caprimulgiformes; family Steatornithidae; genus Steatornis; species Steatornis caripensis. The sequence goes on from VZSC01013081.1 coordinate 345,374, forward strand.
TTTTAACAAACCACAAGAATAGCTAAAGGATTAGAAAAATAGTAATATAGAGACTTTGATTTCAGTCCATGTGTATCACACGAAAGATACTAGAAGACATATGTGCTCTTACTTACTGCTCACCTGGCATTATTTGTGGTGGCAAGAAACTTGCAACTCAGAAAGGCAGGGATCTCTACAACGCTGGGAAGCTGTCGAAAAAGATCTTCTTTGGTAATGGCAGGTACTATTTGAATACCTAGTGAGGAGAGAATATCACTGAGTCATTCGGAGAGGTGACCTACTCTTGGGAAGTAGCAAATGAGGAAAATTGCTGTCACTTTCATTTCTGCATAGTGTACTATGCGGTGCTACAAGCAGTCCTGTCTCCCCTCTAGCTCGGTGTTGGAGGAACAGTGAAACTCCATAGCTGCTGCTAAGCTCCTCCTGACTACGAGCAGTCTTTTGCTTCTGTCCTCAGATGCTAATATTGAGTCCACTTCACTGTCTATAAAGGCAGGCCAGACCTATACTCAGGCTTTAGGAATGGTTTGATCAAAGCCCAGATTCCTATGGAGAAATATGGGAGTAATCTAAAGGAGACAAACTGGCCAAGTGTGACAAAATCCAGGGGTGTTAAGTCCTAAAGTGTGACAAAGTCCAGAGCTTTCCTCTGCTGGGGTGGGGAGCTAGGGAATGTGTAAATGTTTTAACAGTGGGGCTTATTACCTTTTGGAGTACCTGTTAGAAAATTCTTCTTCACAAATTACTTCCAAGCCAAGATAGTCTTCAGCAAACAAGAAATTATTTCAGTATCAGACAGGAAGGCAGCTCAGACCTGTACAGTGATCTCTTCTTATTTATTCTGGTCAATTTACCAGGCTAACAAAGGAAGTTGACTGTTCTAATAACCATTGAGAGTGCAATCATTCTGCTGAAGGGTGGGTCTTCTGTTAAGAGGGCCCTGGACAAGCCAAAGGAATGGAGCTGACAGGAATCTCATTGAAGTCAAGGAAAAAAGACAAAGTTCCATGTTTGGGATGGGCTAAGCAATGCGTTAGGATGGACAGGCTGCCTGGCTGGGGCAGCCAGTCCCATAGGGCCCTGCTGGGCAGTCGGTTATACATGGCCCTGCAGCGCAGTTACGGCTCACAGCATCCCAGTGAAGCGATTACCACTTTTTATTCATAATGCGGCACATTGACTCACAGAATCACAGAATGGGAGGGGTTGGAAGGGCCCTCTGGAGATCATCCAGTCCACCCCCCCTGCTAAAGCAGGTGCCCCCAGAGCAGTTTGCACAGGAACGCATCCAGGCGGGTTTTGAATCTCTCCAGAGGAGACTCCACAGCCTCCGCGGGCAGCCTCTGCCAGGGCTCTGTCGCCCTCAAAGTAAAGAAGTTCTTCCTCACATTCAGGTAGAGTTTCCTGTGCTCCAGTTTGTGCCCGTTGCCCTTATGTTCTGTCGCTGCGCACCACTGAAAAGTCTGGCATACAGCACCCCGTTATGGCTGCCTCAATGCAGGAAAGACTCGTGAACCTCATGGAGGGCAGCGAAGCTACCGCGGTGGTGGTGCCGGCCGAAGCACTTGCCCGGGGGCCCTGCTTGGAGCGGGAGCTCGGGCTTCAGATTTCCCCCGAGGCCGGTGACAACGGGGCCTTTCCCCCTGAGGGGAGGGAGAGCAGCGGCACGCCACAGCCCGCCTCACGAGGCGCCCGACGCCTCGCGCCTAACGGCTCCAGGCCAACGGCCGCGCCGCGCGCTCCCTCGCAGGCCCCGCCCCCGCGGCGCCCGCTCGTGCCCTCACTTCCTGGGGCGGGCGGGTTGAACATGGCGGCGGGGCGCTGCGGCGGGCGGGGGTTTCTCTGCGCCGCGGCCGCTCTGCTCTTCGTATCGGTGCTGAGTCCGGCCGCCGCCTCCTCCTTCTCCTCCCGGGCAGGCAGCCCTGGCGAGCCGCGGAGCCGTGTGCAAGTGCTGGGCGGCTCCAACTGGAGCCTGGTGTTGCAGGGCCAGTGGATGTTGGAGTTGTGAGTAACGGCCGCTTTCCCGCCCGCCTCAGAGGCGCGGTGCCGGGGACGGGGGGCGGCCTGGGGGTGGGGGGGTCCCTCTTAGGGCAGCCG
>VZSC01013081.1:347770-377701 GCA_013398225.1 Steatornis caripensis
GGAAGGGCGCCGCCGTGTGTCATGCGCGCAGGGACATCCAGTGCCCGCGATCCCCTCTCCCACCAAGCGTTGTCGGCCCGGAGCCTGCAGGCACTGGTTCGCCTTGTTGGAGGTGATCTGACAAAAGTAGCTTTCCTTCGCGTCCTCGTCCTGTGCGGGCACGGAGCGGCCCAGCGCCCCAAGGTTAAACTGGGCACGGCTCGGGACGCCGTGCTGTCGCTGGTTGCACCTCAGTGGTGGTAACTCAAGACGGCTGCGTGCAGGGCAACGGTGTTGGGCACTGCGCCCTGAGCTGCGTGCCCGTTTGGGACTTTCGGGCGTTCTGTGCAAGCTAGGAAGGCTGAATTTGGTAGGTAATGCCTAGCACGAGTAGGTTTCCAAAGCAGTGTTACATAATATCCCGGTACGCCCTCACTTATAGCCGCGTTGCTCTAGAGTTCTTGTTTGAGGGAGATGCATCAGATTTCGTTAACTTTTCAGTGCTGCTGTTGCTTTGTCCTGCTCACAGCTGGAGAGGTTTCCCTCTTTCCAGCCAGAGTTTTAAGTGCTTCTAACTATCTGTAGTGGTGTCATGGCTTCACTTGTGACATGATACTGTTTTTGCAATGCACGTGACATTTTGTTCTTGGAGGCTAGCTCTCTTGCTCGTGTTTGGAAGGGTGAAAAGAAATTTGAGTTTTGGTTTTTTTTTTTTTTAAAAAGTGTAAGTAGGCTGTATGCTCACATGATATCTGTATGCTGTGCAGCTGTGAAATAGGATTTTAGGATTTTATTGTGATGTGTGCTGCTCCTCTGTGGAAATGCTGGAGTTTGAACAGTTTGAAACAGGCTGGATAGCCTGTGAAACAGTCTAGGTTACACATCAACATCTGAACCCATGTTCCCTCATAAATACTTACCCAGCTGCTTTAAGTTTTTAGTATTGTCTCTTACTAGGGGGAGGGACTATCACTTCCCCTAGGGCTTTACTGCTCAGGATCCTACTGGATGCCTGGTGTTAATCAGTGAATCAGGGAACAATTGTGAAATAGCTGCTTGAGACAGCCAAGGATGCCCACTCTTGTGGCCAAGGATTTGGGTTTTGAGGTTTTTTTTTTCCTTCTCATTTATTGTCTTCTAAAAGGTGAGGAAGAGATGATCTTGGAGTGGGAGAAAATAAATTTGTTTTTTAAATTGGAATTTTTCCACTGCTGACATCCTAGTCCTATGTGAAATCTATTGTATGGAAGTTATTGATTCACACATGAGTTGGTGAATCTTAAGGAGGAAAAAGGTTGTTTATGGTGACTCAAAGTTGTTATTTCTGAGAGAAAATATTTAAGCAATCAGTGGTGTATGCCCACAAGGTGGAAAGAAGAGAGAAACTGACTGAAATCAGAAGTGATTGGGATAGCGAACAGCTAAAATCCTTTGTGAGTCTTCACTTGAAACATTGCACTTGGGTTTAGAGTGACAAATATCTGACAATAGCAATGTTTGCAAAGTTAGCTTTAGTGCTAGCTGAATATGGTACATGTTGCTGCATTGCTTAAATTAGACTTTTATTTTATGCACAGTGTTCGATGTGTGGAAAGATCCTTGGTTCTCTGTGTTACTTTGTGGTACGTTTCTAGTGCTTTCTGCTTTTCCCCTAACTGAGAAGGAACCTTTGTCTCTATTGAGGGTGCTAACTCAATGCTGCTGTTCTTGAATTAGGGAGAGTTTGAGATTCCCAATCGTGTCTAAACAGGAGTTTGAGTTTGAATATTGATTTCTCATGATTCTTGCAACTGTTTTCATGCTGATGAATTTTGGCTTCTCCTGATTTTTGTCTGGTTTAGAGTTGGTAATCTGGACAGGAGTCCTGTGTGTCAGTTCATTGTTTCCTTCCGTGCTGTGTGGTAGGTCTGTTGGCAAGACTGCAATATCATTCAGAAACGCCACATTTGCTGGAAGAATCTCCTGTTTGTTTATAAGACCTTTGTTTTCCAAGCAGTACTTATTTGTATATTTTAATACAAATGTTATTATAGGATCTCTATGAAAAAAAATTACTTATTCTGGTCACCCGCTCTACATTACCAGTTTGAACCCTCCTGGCTTGGCAAGAACAGGTACTCTGTTTAATGTCAGTTTTTCTGTTTGTGAAAGTAGTGTAGGTGAATTACTGTATGCTACAACTTTTTTGTTGTTCTCAGGTGCACTAATAGAGAAACTCAAGTCAGAAATTACTTGTATGCGGAGTTCGTAGTGGAAAAGGGATTCTTCTTCCTTCATCCATCCTAGCTGAAGTGTGTGTACTTGGCTGACTTCTTATAAATACTCAGTTATTCGTAGCTGGCAAAATTGCAGGCACTGGAAGCACTGCTGCATTTCATTGATGAAAATGTTCCGGATAACTTTGTGTCTCTGAAAGACATTACAACACTTGTTGCTTACTGTTACTATCGCAGCACGCAGATCCTTGCTGAAGTGCTGTGAGTGTGATGCTGGAATAAACTGTTACAAAAGGTTTCCTTATTGACTTATTTCTAGTCTGTAACTGCAAGATAATGATTCATTAATATGAGGATTTTTTATCTTTATTTTTAATATTGTGTCTGTTAGGAATATAGAAAACTAATTTCTGGTCTGTTTATTTAGAAGTGCATTTTGCATTTGTAAACATAGCTTGTTCCAAGCCTGATTGATCTTGCTTTAATGTCTTCTTTTTGAAGTAGATTAAAACAAACAAACAACTGACCCCAACAATAAACTTGCCTTTATGCCTCTGGTTACAAGTGAATCTACTTAATATGCTCCTGTTGCACCTGCAGTACTTTAGGAACTTGCCCATCAGGAAAATCTCTGGTTTAGTTCCCATGCGGGGTGTTAAATGTTTTGGTTCCCATTTGTTTCAGCACGGACTTAATGCTGTGGGTACCTAAAAAAGAATGTTTTAATCTTCTATTTTAATTCTAGCCAGGAGAAAATCCGGAGAATAGTGTAAGTAATAGTCATGTTGTCAAGGCTAGTTTATCATACCTGTAGCATAGGCCCGTACTTTACTTTCTCATTGTCATTTATCATTAAAACATTGTCCTACTATCTAGTAGGCCAGATTAGCATAAGGGTTCAGTCCTCCCACTAGTACTTTTGTCTGTAGTTTCAAGGGAGTGTGCTAAAAATCTAGCTGAATGTTTTGGTATTTACATGGTTTAATGCTTTTAAACAGTTGGCTTGAAATGCTTTGAGTAAATAAACTGCTGGAGAAGTTCATAAATTATTTAACAATTACTGTAACTTAGATTGAGAACTCAATAAGATAGAGAATTTTCTGTCACTTGCGAGAGTGTAGTCTCTTCTTGATCTGTTAGTATCCAGGCTTTTCTTTGTCCTATTCTTCAAAGGAAAAAAAAAAAAAAAGGCAGGAGGGGAATGAAAATCAAGTTACCAAAACTCTGGTTTGGTTCTGAAGCTTCTGCAGCCCTCCTGACTGAGTTCAGAGGAAGCAACCAAATTATCTGTGGACTCTTATTTAATAACTGAACATGCAGCTGATTACTGCGTCATGCATTGGCTGAACAGAAACTGATAAAATGTGAAACTGAAATATCCTTGGTAACAGATGCTTTGCTATTCTAGAAGAAGACACAACCATGTAGAATGATGGAACTTAATCCGCTGAGGTTGTAGAAGATTTCACATAATTTTTCAGTGATTGATTTGCTTTCTATTTTAAAAATAATTTCTCCATCTTTAAAAAAGTGCTTGTGAATGGAAAGTTGTTGAGGTTTTTTTTTCTTAAATTGCAGGTGATACTCTTATCCTTTTCTTGATTTTGATCGAGAGAGTTGAATAATTACGATATACCCTGCTTTGCTTCTGATCTTGTTCTTTGAAGTTTAAAATGCATTTCATTACTGAGCTGTAGAAGAAGCGGAAAGAGGCACTTGAAATGTTATCTTAGAGAATACAATTTGTTTGGCTTGTAGTGCATCACATCGGTATGCAGTTACTTTTCCCCTTTATTCGGGTATTATTGGAAAAGAGATGCATGTCAGGTTACTGGAGTAAATACAGCAGAATGGGAATTCATAAGGTTGAGCTTACACCCTGAAACAAATTCCCCAGAACAGTGCCTCGGTGTATAGTCACTTCAGCAGGCCCATCTGTGATTTAAGGCATTTGAGTGAAGCTTGGCAGGGGAATCCAGGGAAGAAACCTCCTTTGTTTGCTCTTTGAGGTAGCTAGAGCTTTGACAGTTGGTGAAAAAAAAAATTGTTTTAAGTTTTATGGAGCAACCGTTTTTGTGTTGGGAGGTCTTGCCTGTCTGTTTTGGAGGGGTTTTGATGTGCTGGAGGAAACTTCTTGTGAGCTTCCAGAGCATGTACTATTGTGATACAGGTCTTGGTAGATTTCAGGGACTAACTTGTGTATCTTTGGCTACCACCTGCTTACTTGAAAAGTAGACTAAAACCATATAGTTGACCTTCTGAAGCTTATCTTTTGTTGAAATTACAAAGCTGCCTGTTCTGCCTCAAGACCTGTCTGTGTTTAGGAACAAGAACAAATCAAATAGTAGTCTTAAGGTAACACCCAAAGACATCAGGCACTGTATTTTTTTGTGTGTATTTATGAAATGTGTAGCAATAAGGCAAAACTACTTAAAAGAAAAAAGTAATCATTATTTCATCCTGGTATTGTTTTTACCACTCTATTAGGTACTAACATTTGCATATCTAATTTTAATAGCACTCCCAGTCTGAAATTGAGCAAATAGCTTGGTTTACTGTAAGCATTTGTGTCTTGAATTGAGAACTAGACTAAATGGGAAACTTTCATCTCGCCTATTTTGCTGTTTTCTCTTCAGCAAATCCTTTCATGCCTGTATCCGTAAGCTGTTTTTCCTTTGTTCCTAGATTCTTGGAAGTTCATGAAATTGCCATCAGAGCAAAGTGTAGAATGGTGTTTGAGGTTACATCTGTTCAGCACTGATAGTTACCAATAGCGGTAGTGAAAAAGCAGATAAAAGGAGTCTCTTACATTTATTTGAAAATGACTAAATTGGTGAATTTCCTAACCAAGCAGTTACAAGAAGAGAGATTAGTGGCTTGGAGTTAGAAACTGTGTATCAGTAAATCTTAGTAAGGTCATTCTGTGTTTACTTATCAACTCTTTAGTGATATGACTGAAAGGCACATTTGCTCAAACTGGTTTTAACTTAAGTATTTTTTTTTTATTGCAGCCATCAGGGAAGCTGCTGGTATTTGAAAGCCAAAGCTTCTATGCTTTAGATCAGAGATAGACACAGACTTTGCTTTTGACTTTTTAAGAGCTTAAAATTTTGATTTTGGTTTGCTTGCTTTATGCTCTCTGAAAGAGCTTCACGTATTGTAATGGATTGGAATGGAATGGACTGGAAAACACCTCACTACTCTGAAATCATGACTTTAATCCACTTAAGTCCATTGCTCTTGCAATGGACCTGACCAGTAAATAGATGTTAGTTGCCTCATTTATGGAGGGTAGACTGTGCATGAAGATACTTCAATTGTAAAACTTTGTGCTACGTAAGAGGCCTGGCGACACCACAAATGAGGTGTATGTTGAGAGATATGTGTTACCTGCTTGCAGTGAATAACTTGGAATGTGTAATTTATAGGTATGTGGTGTTTTGAGTCTGATTTTTAAGTGGTGGAGATCAGTAAATTGCTTTTTAATGTGTAACAGAGTACTGGAAAGTTTCTTTCCTTAACCAGCTGTCCAGGTCTTGATTTAAATTCCAGTGGACTTTGATCTTTAAATTGGAAAGACCTGAGTGCTGTTTTCTTGGCACACTTGTAGGGCATAGGGCACAGTGCAAACAAGCTAACAGCTAAACCTACCCCCTTGTGCAAAAGGAGAAGCTAGGGGAGTCATAGCCCTAAATTTGGTGGTGTTGATGAGGTGCTAATTATTTCCTGGCCTGTCTGTGGAGTATGGCAGAATAAATTTGAAGAAGAATCTGCATTTGTAAGTGACTTGGTGTTGGACCTTGTGACTTGATGAAGACTAGTTTCGCAGCACACATACAGATCTGCTTTCCCACTCCAACAGACTTTTTAATTTTTTTTTTCTGGTGAGTAGAAGAATGGTAGTTGTACCACAACTCCTGTGAAAATATGAACCAGCCACAGTTCTAAAGGATTCATTAGAAGCCTACATTGAAATAAAGTACCTCCTTAAGCTTCAGTTCTTCAGGGTGCAAAAAGTTTTTTGAAACTTTTGATAAAGGTGGCCTAAGTGTGAAGTATTCTACTTTTCTGTATCTTACTGAAAGAGAAAGTGTAAGGGGAGGTATTTTAAGACTGAGAGGGAGGTAAAATAAAGCTTTGGCAATAGAATGTTTTTGTTATTTCCGGAAGGCACTCAATTCCTCTTACACGTAACAAATGTGGACATTGAAGCTTCAGAAAAGTGAGGATGTTGAAGTAAACAGCAAAATCTGATGTCTGTGGCAAGTTTATTCTTGTAATATGTGGGGACAGGGTGTTTCTTGGCTGGCAAAAATTGAATGTGTAATTTCAGGAATGTAAAGCAAATATTTTAAGCCTGATTGTCTGTGCCAATGTTCAGCTTGAGTGGCTGGATCTTGTAGCATCGTATGTGACTTGCCATCCCACATCCAATATTGGTAATAAAACCCAGGGAGCCAACAACTATAGCCCTTTGAAGTTCATTGTCATGCTCTGTCACTGCCAAACCGTGTATGGGTGGATTTTAATGCTTCTTTGAGCTAAAGAAAGTGTTTATAATCATAGGAATATTAGCCATGTGCATTGAATATTCCACTTAATTTCACTTAGAAGAAGTGCTCGTGAATGTGAAATGTAAACATAAATGTTGATACCGGCCAAATTTCTATTTCAACATCAGATAGTACCTTAAACAAGCTGAAGCATGTATTAATCCTGAAAATCTCCTAGCAGGAGTTTGACACGTCTAGAGAAGCTGGGTTTAGAAAACATTCCGACTTCTGTCTTTAATTTTAGAGAAACATCAGCAGCATTATCTGATGGATGTGTGTAGTTTCTTACCTATCAGTCAAGCTGCTGTAATAAAATAATACTCAAGTACAGTATCTGTCAAATTATTATTAAAAGCCCTCTGTAGGCCAGCAGCGCAATGGGAAACAACTCTGCGTGCAAGGCTTGTTTCCAGCATCTTTTTAAAAAATACTGAGGAGCTGTTTCTTGGCAGGGTAAGATTTATGTACTCTTTTTAGGTACTCTGACATGAAGTGTTGATTCAGAAAACCACAGTATTGGCTTTCATACTTAATCATAAATTCCTAGTACAGTAAAATACAACACATAATTTTAAATTGAGTCCTTTTAACTGGCAAATGACAAGATTTCTTTTTTAAAATATTTGGGTTTCAAGACTGCCATAAAGCACTCAGAGCAAATGTGATTCTACCTCTTCTGTGAGAAATTACCTGCTTTGGGTTCAGTTTTGCTTACATGAAACATCTGTGGGTGGCTGGGGAGTCTCTGTCCACAGCCACTACGAAAGTGAACGTTCCTGATCAGAAAGCAGCCAGAGAAGTGCTACTCTAAGTCAGATAGTAATGTTGGCAAACTGAAGGAGTAAGGGAGTTCCTTGTAGAGGTTACCAGTTAGGGTGTAGTAGTTATGTGGGCTGTTAAGGATACCGGCCTTTGCCCGTGAAGGAATTTGTTTCTATTGTTAACAGAGGATGAGGAGCGTGGTAGAATATATGGAATACTGTGAGTAGTAATGTGTCTCTAGACCTGCTACTTGTGCTTCCTTTCATTTTAAAATATCAGAAACCTGTGTATATACATTTCCACCTCTACTGCCCCAATAGATTAGGTTTAAACCATGTGAAGCTCTCTCTTCATTCGTAAAAGGATGACTCCGTGTATAGGCAATTGCCATGGCTTAGTTACATGCTATACCTAGCTGCTCTGATTTACTTTAATCACCTGTATGACAGACCATTGCAAGCTGCACAAATTTGACACAGACTTTGTCAACCAAGTTAGGGTAAAATACGTAAAGATGGCAAATGAGGTTTTGTCAGAATTTAAGCATTATCTGATATTATCTTTTCATCTTAACTGTTCTGTCTTCATGTTGATATTGTCAATAACAACTGCAAACTTGGTTTGATTATTCCAGTTGATAGTATAGAAGGCTCCGCTCTCGAAACGTGCTTCTTTATTTTGCCGAAATTAATTCAGAGAAGAAACAAGACTTGAGAAAGGCAGTATGAGCAGTGGGAATTTTATGTGCACTCTTTTTACATCTCTAAAGAGTGCTATCAAAAAGGACATGCTTTGATGTATTGAGTAGTGGGCTAAGGTAAATGTAATTTCTGGAAGTTCTGAGGTATGGAAAATCAATACAAAATGTTACGTTGAAGGATACCGCTTCAAAGGACAACCTGGCTTCCATAATTCGGCTGCCATGGAAATGGATTTATTTCATATGTAAATAGAATAAATCATGAGTGCTGAAAGGTTTGGAGATTTGGTTTTGTTTTAATAGCATGACGAGGAACATAGGGATTGATACAAAACTGCTTTATCTTATTCAGTAGACTTGATTAAGAAAAACTGTAGGGTTTTTTCGTTTGCGATCAATGCATTTGTATTACAGTAAATAAATTTGAATATCTACAAGTGTAAAAATATTAAAATACTTAACCTGTCTTCCCCCTTTAGCTATGCTCCTTGGTGTCCAGCTTGTCAACAGATTGAAATGACATGGGAGAGTTTTGCAAAGGAAAGTGAACATCTAGATATCACTGTGGGGAAGGTGGATGTCACTCAAGAACCAGGTATAGTATGAAATTGACTGTTTTGATAAAAGGAGTTATTCAGCATAAGTACCACTTGGTATCTGGGAGTGTGTGTTATTTTACTGGAGTACCTGGGATACCAGTAAGTCAGAAAATAGGTTTCTAAATCAAAATAGCGTTATCCATGTTTTGTTTCTCCATGTAGTTCATATCTGTGAGCCTAAGGTTATAAACTCAATTTAAAGAATTGGGGGATTGATCTTGCTTAATACTGTGTTAAAAGGGTCTTGCTCTCTTTTTTTAACCTACTTCACTGAAAGCTGTTGCCCATCTCATTCCTCCAAACTGTCTGCAGAAGAATCCAGTTCTGTAGCCTCCAGTTACGGAGAGTTTCAGGGTGTGGTAGCATTACCACAGTGTGAGCCTGCTCTAATAAGTTCTTAACTGTTTCAGTGACGGTGCTAGTTTATTGTCTTAATTGTCATAGTGCTTCAAAGTACAGAGTTATTGTTGTTTTCTGTTGGTGATGCGCATATGCAAATGTGTTTACAAAAAGGGTTTGGAAGCATTAATACAATCTTATTTATTCCTTCAGTGACTCCCTTCAAAGTTTTGAATGTGTGTTTGTGTAAGCAGTACCAGTATTGTTTAAACCTCTATCTCTTGGGAATGCTTCATGCTTGTTTTGGCTTTGAGGGGAGAAAAGATTTTATCAGCAGTATCAAAGGACTGACAGAGTTAGGAAGAGAAGTTACTAAAATAAAAAGGCTAAGCTTTACCGATTCCCCCCCCCCCACCTAAAGTGTGTGAAAAATATGTCCATTTTATTGTCTGAGAACATGCTGAACAAGTTAACTTCATCAAGTTAACAGCAGGGAAATTACTTAAACTCTGGTCTCAGAGCAATTTAAGTGCACAAGAAAATGCCAGCTGTTCTAGACCTTGCGTAGGCTAACTTTTTGTTAAAAGTTTAGAAGTATAGAAAAACTCTGCTGCCAAAAAGCTGTTCATGTGGGGCTCTCCTTTAGTGCGTGCAATAATCATTAACAGTGTATTAAGCAGATGAATTTGAATATTAAAATCTTTTGCATAGATATAAACTTAATGTCAGCTTCTGCACATTAACAAAGTAGTGGTTACTGTGGAGTTAAGGCTGCAAATGGGGATCCATTATAATCCAGTCTTGTTTTCTCCCAATTAGACAAAGATTCTTTTGCTTATGCAGTGTTCAAATCAAAGGATTTCAGTCTTGATCATGGCAATTGGATGTGACTGTAACTTAAAAATGCACTGTCAGAAGTGAGGCTGTAAATATAAAATACTTAAGATGTTGAATTATTCTTCCTGGTAAAGAAGTTGAATGGAAATATTGGGACCTGAAGGGGTCAGGTACTTGACACTTTCTTTTGGTCTCAATTTTTCTGGCTGCTGAGTGATGCAAGATTCTTAAGACCTTAAATGTGACTTTTAACCAGAAGTTCCTTAAATACTTGAATTTCTGATGTTGCTGAGGCCTCTGAGGATGTTTGACTTCTGCAAGTGAAAGGACTGACCCAAAATGATGGATTTGCACCAAAGCACTCATAATACACCTACAATATCCAGTTCAGCACAAACCATGAAAAACTGTAGCCACCTCTGAAACTAATGAGAACTCAAACTGGAAAACAAAGACTTTTTACAGATTTAGCCTTTGGTGCTGATGTAGTTTTGAAGGTATACGAGCTCCTTTGGAAGCTTTCCAAAGTTATTGAGGTATTTTTACTACAGACTTACTCTTCGGCCTTTCTTTCAGTGCTCTAGCCCCTTTTTTTTGCTTGCACAATGGTACCTTAATTCGCTTTGGTTGTGTAACTCCTTCATCAAATTGAAAGTAGTCAAAATGTGTTAAATTAGGGGAAAACCACTAGATGACTGCAGACTTGTGTAAAATTGTTCTTCCAAAACCTGTGGGAGAAAGTAGCCATTCACGGTGCTTAATTACAGCAGATGCCCGAAGAAGAAATCGACCAGGACATTAATGGATTTACAGTATATTTCAGTCACTTGATGAACTAGTCTTGAAGTGCTTATTTGTTCCTCATCTTTTCTGTTGAAACAATCAGTATTTCAAGAGCAAGTGGTGGAGTGTCCTGGTTTGAGCTAGGACAGAACCACTTCTGGATCTCAAAGTTCTGTATGTTTGTGGTGCCTTTCTTAAGCTCCCAATCACAACGTTTACCTGCTATTTAAAACAAGGCTTCTTGGGTCTTCTGTAGGCTTTGAGTACTTGTTTGATGAAAGCAGCTTTATTTTTAGATGGCATCTATATTCTCTGTGTATTTTGGAGAGGGGGTGCAAATACTGAACGTTTTTTCCTATTCTTGATTATCTGTTGACTTTATAATGGATGTATGTCAGTTTTTGATTTGCAAACAAAGACAGATACTTAACTGTATTTCAAGATAAATTACTAGCCAATTCAAGTTTGTCTTAAACACACACCAAAACAATTTGCTGTCTGTTCTTAGCTTTTTGTAGCTGGCTCAGATCTGATTTTACTGATCTAAGGAGGTGCCTTAGATAAGCAACAAACCTCCAACTAAAGTTCTGTAGATGCTTAGATCCATTTTGGCAACAGATTTTATATTTTAATGTATAGATTTCATTTTTCATTCTGAGTCCGTTGGTACTTGCTCCAGGATAGACTGCTGGTTAGAGAGATTTAAGGTAGCTATTTTGTTTGCCTGACTAGCATTTGTAAGAACTTCAGAGAGTCAGTGTTCCCACTACTCTCTCTGCTCTTAAGTTTATTATGTTCTTTATGGCTCTCCACCTAGGTTTTTCTTGTGCAGCTGCGCTTTCTGCTTGATTAATTCTAGTGTTACGCTTGTGGTTTTGTTTACTTTATATCTCCCTGTGCTGGCACAGCTTGTAGCTGTTTTATAAAGTTTTCCACCGCCCTGCCTCTAATAGCAATAAAGGCAGAAAGCTGAAAAATTGAAATGAAGATGACTTTGTTTTTGGAACTTTAAAGATGCTTGCACTTGGTTTGATTTAAACATCTTAAAAAAAAAAACCCACACCAAAGCAAAACAAAAAAACCCCCCCAAATAACAAAAAAATCCATAACTCTTTTTTGCCTATTCCATGGGGAAAAATCACCTAGGAAAAGCATTACTACTGAAACTTCTAAAAATACCAGGCTTAGTTCAGTCTGGCACATCTCTCTCTCCAAAGGCAGAAGCTCTTTTGCTGTAATAGTTCTCTATGTCTAGCTTCCTGATGCAGAAAGCTGTTTGCTTTATTGAAAGCTGAATACTTAGTTCCCTGACAGATTATCACAAAATTTTATAAAAGGAAAAGTGAAATAACTGATTTGTACTCTTCACGTTAGTACTTTGTATGAATGGCAATTGCTAGCTAGAGGAATGTAGCCCTTACTAATGGAGTTGGACTGCATATGTAGGCGTTGATAATCTCTGAAGTCTGCTGTATTTCTTTTTCCAAAATAAACTGCATTAGTAACATGTTTTTCATTTCTGCAGTCTTTAAGTTGGTTGCATTGAATAGTAGATAATATTACTAAGGTGACCTCTTCCTCTTGCTTGCTGGTTTTCTGATTGTCAGGAGATGGTAGTGTCAAGCAGCCCTGACTTTCCTCAGATTTGGGAGCAGGGAGAGAGTGGTATCTTCACCTGACAACTTAGCTAGCCGAGTCCACAGCTGGCCTGTTTGAGATGTTTGGCAGCTTTATGCTTCATAGCCGATTGTTACAATGAAGCCATGCATTGGGAGATCTTCATTGGTGTACCTAATGCAGCAGTGAAGCTGGAGGCACTTGGACCTATTACTGTGCAGCAGTACGTAGTGCAAGGCCAGAGAGCTTCAAACACCTTCTCCCCAACAAGCTGCTTTTTGGTGATTTGGCTAATTTCTCTGTCCTATGAGTTGCATTATGTTGTTACTGTCTGGGGTGATACTTGTAAAAAGATTATGGTGGATTTGCCAGTCAGTGAAACACCAACTTTAAGTGTGGGGATCAATGCCAGTCAACCTCTTTAAGGCCTGCGTCAACCTTTCTTTGTCCTTTCTGCTGTCTTATGTGTACTGCTCAAAACACTGACATGACCCACCCTTCTGGATGATGTAAAAAAATTATTCTCATGGCTTAAATTTGCAGTATTTTACATCTTTATTGTCAACCTGTTGGCATACGATTTATATTCACGTAGAGAGGAATGATGTATGGGAAGGAAGGATAAGAACCTAGAAACATCCAGAACATTGTCTTGCTACAGTCATGTTTATGAGATAGATTGAGCTTCCTACAGGATCTAAGAACAGACTGGTTGTGCGGTGTACATAGATTATTTGGAAGAAGTGAACATGAAGGTTAATTTATTTAATGACTTGAAGTACCTGAGATCTGAAATGGAAGGCTCTGAATAAAAATCAGCAGAGGCGCATGCTGCTGGTCTGGTCAAAAACTTCAGCAGTGTGCAAATATTTATTAATGAAATCCATGTAGAAAAATTACCTTGTAGTAAGCATTCTTCAAGGTAAGCATTTTTCCGTAATTTGCCAACAGTATTTAGTATCTGTTACTGTTTGTAGCATTTCTGAAGACAAGCTGTGAACCTGTATTTACAAAACAGTGGTAAAAGCTATGCAGTCTGCTGCTTTCTAGCCTACAAATACAAATCTGTAGGTATTTATAGATAAGGCAGAATGCTGAGAAATTTCTGTTTTACTTAACTGTTTGATGTGGTTTTTTCTTCCCTTTCTAGGTTTGAGTGGTCGTTTCTTTGTCACAACACTTCCTACAATTTACCAGTAAGTGTGCCATAATAAAAACGGTTGTCTATTTCACTACGTATTGTTTTTCCTGTCCTGTTTGAACAGTAGCATGGAAGATGTAATGAGCAACTGGCTTATTTCACTTTTGTCAGTCTCTAAAACATTTCTCAGGAGCTCAATGTACTTAATAAACATAAAGCATGTATTTTTAACTTACGGTGGAAAGTTTTCCTGCAAACAGTTTTGTGCCTAGGTAAAAGTGATGCTTTTTCAGTCTGGAAACAACATTTAGTAGCATTTGTAAAAATTGGTGTAAGTTTCTTCTAGAAACCTGACCATGTGTGAGCAGACATACTTGACCTTATATTAGTGTCACTAAAATTTCTCATTTGAATAATTGACTGCATAAGCCGCGTGCAAAACAGTACAGAAATTTTCTGCTGTTTGTACTGCTTCTCTTACTGCTAGAATTCTTCCATTTATTGACTCAGTACCAATATGACTCCTCCTTGTCACTTGTTTTAAACTGTAACTTTGAAATGCAGGTAAAAATGAAGGAATACTGACTTTTTATTTCAGCTTAGCTTATTTAGAGCTTTGATTGTATTGATATAGTCCCCATCTGAGTGTTTTCTTTGGTTTAAGTGACTTTAAGTTCCCCTGTTATCAATGCTGTTAAAAACAGATCAGGAAAGGCTTTTGCCCTGTCTCTTCTGCAATAAAAAGATGTCATCCTTTAAATACTGAACCCTGTATTAAGATGTGTTATTGTGAGTCGTGCATATATATGTATATATATGCGTGCTTTTAATTCTGAGTTGTGTCTAAAAAATGATTTGGTTGTTAAGCTCATGTGCTTTGTATCCGCGGCAGTGCGAGTGAATATTTAAGAAAAATTGCCATTTAATAAATGGCAAAATCTCATGATGTTTAAAAAAGAGACCTTCCATCATGGATTACAGTTTCAAAACATATTGAAAGTGCTTAGGTGCTCAACTTTCTGAGCAAGTCAAATATATAATGTATATGGTGGTTGTTTTAACCACAGATACAGTTTAGGAGTTATCTGTGTTAACGCGTATTTCTGCTTTTAGTGCAAATGATGGAGTATTTCGCAGATACCGAGGCTCACGGACACTGGAAGATCTTCAAGGTTACGTTTTAGAGAGAAAATGGGAAGCTGTGGAGCCTGTAGCAGGATGGAAGTCTCCATCTTCTATAACGTAACGCTTTGTTTTTATTGACAAGAAACATGTTTTATAGCTCATTATTTGTTAAGGGTGCTGTGTTGATGGGTTAGAGACAAAAGGCCTTTGTTCCCTACACATGTAGGCTTTGCAGAAGCAATCTGTATCGACAGCCTGCTTTCCAGTCCCTCACCTTTAAAAGCAGTTTATTTTCTGCACTTGCTTTTGCTCACGCCTACTGAGGCTTGTTTGTGTTGTCTTTGAAAATACATGAAGAAAGAAAAAGTACAGCCACTGAGCATTATGCAAGTGTCAGTTTCAGTATCTGCTGAGACTGGAATCAAACGCGTGTTTATGTAGATTATTACTTCACGACTTCTGGCTACTTGGGGCAGGCTGCCTTTAGCTTTAAGAATTTCTTGTTTATTTGTTTACACGGAAGTCTTGTGCCCTCCTTTGGAATAGAAAACTTTGTAGTGCTTACACAGTATATCAGAATTTGTTCTCAGGGCTTTGAATTTGCTTTGTAATAGCGTAGAATGCTTGTGTGATACAAAGGATGAACCGAAGATGCGAATGGCCTGCGTTTCATTCTGGCTAAAGCTATTATGTGTAAGTTCACGTCTAAGATGCAGTGGGTGTCCTTATTTTTCATGTGAGAATGAGCAAGAGCTATATGATGTTTAGTAACGGGGAGAGGAGCTGCAGGACTGGAATTTGTATTTCTTGATTATGCTCAAATGCAATCTTTCAAGTCACTGTTTCAATGCTTTGCAATCAGCTGGCTTAAATGAGCATAATACAGAGAAAATGTCTTGAGTTGCATTAGCCTCCTTCAGACTATTACTAGGGGCTGAATGGCTTCGCAAGTCTATAGGCAGAATATTTTCATGGTTTCTGTGCAGTTTGCTGTGTATCTCAACTCCTATCTGTCTTAGAACCTGTTCCTTCCTTTTCTTTGTTTTCTAGGATGCATGGTATGGCGGGGCTGTTTCACCTCTCTGGATGGATCAGGGTAAGTAATTGTGTGGTAGTGTTTTCCATACCCACTTTTATTCTTAGAATAACAATCTGTTTAGAAGTCAAAACCTGACTGAATATTGTTGTTATCCTTTTATGAGAGTTAAATTTTCCTTAAGTTTAGTGTACATTGGGTGTATGTATCTGACCTATAAATTTTGTAGTACTAATAGACTATGCCAAAAATGGCAGTTTAACTGTAAAGTTTATAATAATACTGAAAATACTTACCGTTCTTATTATCTTGGTATAGTTAGAATGTTCTATCAGTGTGGTAACATGATAAAGTATTTTTTTGAGAGCTGCTGCAAAAATGGTTGTAAACATCAAGAATTCATTTAATATCTACCGGGTTCTCTCCCTTAATACGATTCCTAAAGATTATATCCAGGTTCATTTTCAGAGTGGTAAATCATAGTCTTCTGCAGTTCATTGGCATCTAGTGTATTGTGCAGGAGAATAGAGGGTAATGGTTTCATTTTTTTAAGAAGAATTTCTGCATCTGAATTTCAAACTGTCAGTGCTATTTGCATAAGAACACAATAAATTTGGACAGTAGAGTAATTGTCAGAAGTAAAGGAGAAATGCTTAGTGTACACTGAAGTATGCTTTGAACATAAAAAGAAATATTTCAAGTTAGTTTCATTTGGGAGCTATCAAAGTTTTTCCTGTAGCATGCGAATGCTGAGAATTTTCAGGCCTTTCCAATTTTGGCCACAAAACATACTCTTTCTTAAAATATTCAAGTGTAGCCAAGCTTGAGAGACTGTATTTGATTGTAGCAAAAGATCTTAATGCTGTAACATGTGCTACAAAAATAAATGTAGTAAGAGAGTTTGAACAGGGTTCATATCCCTTCCAGTAAGCATCTAACTTGTGCAGAATCCAACAAAACTTTCAGTTATTAGGTTTCCTGTGCAAGCTATCTTTGATTCTTTCTCTCACTGGATAGTATTAGGTTTTTATAGCCTTCTAGCATTTCTCTTCCATGGTTGCTGTGTAATGATGTTGTCTCTGTCTAGTTTCCTTCCTGAAAGATTAAATGCTCTGGGAAGAAACCTTCTCTAATTTGCTTTCCGCTTTGATTAATATTTCAGCTGTACATTTCCTCACTCTTCATGTTGCGTTGTCCTTGCATATGCTTTAATAAATGTTAGAAGCTGTTCTCTGATGTTAAAAAAAAAAAAGGCCCTGGAATTTCAATATTTAAACTTTTGTAAATGTTGATTGTGGTTTGTTTTCTAATGGATATACTCTTGGAAGAGATCGAATGTCATAATTTACTTCCTACCAGACTATCTGACTCGATGTGATGCTTGGTTCAGTCAATTGAATTTGTAGGTTCGAATAACAGACTTCAGTTTCAAAGAAATCTTAATATTGTATTTGCATTATTCTCTTTGAATTCATGAGTGAAATGACTTATTCAGGATCTGCTTAGAACAAGTGGCTCCTTCTAAGAACTAAAAAGCTTGAGTAAGAGCTAAATGGCTCAATTTTAGTTAATGAATTCCCAAATTTAAATATGTGTTTTGACCTTGTGCAACTTTTAAGTGTCTACCGCTCTGCTTTCCGGATGTAATTATAGGAATAAAGCTCTGCATGAGGTTACACTTTTTTCTCTTTATGATGTGTTTGTGAAGTGGGTATAAAAGGACACTTGCTTTTATTCTGCCTTGGTTTCTTTTTTGATTTTGAAATGTTCGAGTTTGAAGTTACCTTTTTAAAATAATCAACTTCAGAGACTTCTGTCAGTGCTGTCATTACTGGGGGTGCTTACTTACTGTATGGTCTCCTTCCTACAACAGAGGCCATAAGAACAAGTGTACAGGTTCATGCTGTGGGTTCATCTAGCCCAACAGTCTGTTTCCAGCAGTTGCCACTGCCTTACGGAATGTAAGGATCAGGAATGTTGTGATACTTTCCTGTATGCTCTGAGGCTTCCTCATATATTTATCTGCAGAAAGATTACATGTGGCATCTCTAATGCTGAGGACCTCAGGAAGAAGGAATCTTTTGCTTAAAAAGCCTTTTAATGTGAACAACTTGGTAAAGAAAAACAAAGTTTAGATTTAATGTTATCAAAAGAATTATAGTATGACATTTAAGGATGGCTAGGGCTTGAGAGGGAGGACTCTAATATAAGTACTGTTAAATGAAAGGTCTTAATTAGGTACCATTTGATGTAATGGTGACGGCAGTATGAATCATAAGTGGTGTTAGGTATGAAGTTATTAAGTATCTTCTTCTCATTTCCAGCAAATTCATAGCTACCTCACTGGTACTCTTGGAATTCATGTTTGGATTTCCTATGCAATCTTCATTTTAGCTACCTTATTGATTGGCCTGTTCCTGGGTTTGGTAAGAAAGCATATTACTTTCTTTTTCTTGGTTACTTAGAACTTTTGCGTTGTGTTAGCTTGTGGAAAAAAAGAATTAAACTTCACTGATAAGATATACTGAAGTACTTTATTTTGATGATATGTCTCTTCTCCCTGATATCCAAGGATAGGATGTGTGGGAATGGTTCAGAGCTGTGCCAGAGGAGGTTTAGACTGGACGTCGGGAAACATTTCTTTACCACGAGAGTGGTGAAACCCTGGAACAGGCTTTCTAGAGAGGTGGTTGATGCCCCAAGCCTGTAATTGTTTGAGGCATTTGGACAATGCCCTTAACATGCTTTAATTTGATCAGCCTTGAATTGGTCAAGCAGTTGGACAAGGTGATTGTTGTAAGTCCCTTCTGACTGAAATAGGCTATTCTGTTCTCTTCTATTAAATTTCTTAAGTATTCAGTACTGCAGATCCACTCTCCAGTGTTGTTACCTACTTCTCGTAAAGGTTAAGACTGGTTCACTCAAGTTAACCTTTTTGTGAAATTCATGCTTCAATTTAGGTTTGTTTAGTCCATTCACTGAACAAGTGATTTTTTTATTGGCCTGTTGCGTATAAGACTTTTAGACTTAAGGATTGAATGCATGTGGTCAGAATTGTGTAAAAACTCCACCTTTCTAAAAATACAAGCTTTGTGGAGAGATTTTTATTAGCTGGAGTGGGATTGTATTTGTGGAGTTCACAGTGTAAGTGTGCTGCTACGCTGTTACTCAATGAAAGGATTATTATTTTTTAAAAGCTTTGAAAATTTGGGGGTTTAACTGGTTTACTCTATTCCAAGGCATAGCTTTGTAACCACTGAAATAGTGGTTACAGCTTGATTTTAATAAAGTCTGACTTCCCTATGATCTTCTGGTTTGAGTTCTCATTAGTAATTGAAAAATCTGACCTCTCTTGTTACGAACCAGAACTGGGGCATTTGTATACCAGTATCCAGAGCATCAGGAAGATTATTCAAACAAACCTGTTAGCTATGTATGCGAATGTTAAGGACTATATCCTGAGCTCTATGTTATTTCATCAGTGGAAACAGTTCAAAGTTGTTTTATCTGTGGAGCTGAGATTATTTCCTCTCAGAATATTTGAATGATGTGGCTCTGTGACCTCTCCAATATCAATACCAAATGAGAAACTGAGCTAGATAAGGAGATATAGAAGGGAACAGAAGTTCTTACTGACTAGTTGCTTGGTCCACAAGTGTGTTCTGCAACTGCAAAGACAGTTTAAAACAGTTATGCTGGTAACTGGTTTATGTAGCTGCTGAATTGCTGTTCCGTGTAGGTAGTGCAAAGGTTGTTTCAGGCATTTAAATCTCTGCCCTTCAGCCCAAATATTACTGTTAAAGAAATAAAGAAAAATGCATGAGTGTGTTTCTCAGTAGTACAGGGAAGTGATTTTAAAGTGGTGTGTGTGTATTTAGGCAAAAGCACGTGTTTATACATCATATTTGTACAGAATTGGTATGTATGAGCAAATGTCTTTCATTGTACAATTTAAACAGCTGCATTTTTCTAGGTGGCAGGTTTTCATCACCAAATGAGTGCAAATCAAGTTAGCGTAACTAGGAGAAAATGAATATGATGATTTAAAAAAAATCCATTCCTCTTCCTTCGCTAAAAAACCCCAAATGTCAAAAAGCTGAACAAATGTAATCTCTCAGCTTTTTCTGAAAAACTTTTCAATGATTGAAATTATTTCTTCAACTTTGTATCATCTGTGTCTTCTTCTCTTTGTATTATCCTTAGCACAGTTGTCTTCCTTGCATTTTGATTGTGTGTGTTCTACAATAGCAACAACAAAAAAAGCTAAAGACAAAAGAAAGGTGGAAATACACATCGTGTACTGGGGAGTCAGGGGAAGGAATTGAATAACATCCCAAAATATAGAAAATCTTGACCAAGAAGTTTTCATAAGTTATAAATAAATAAAAATTCCTCGACTGTGTTCTGGGCCTCTCTTCTTAAGATGTAAGCCCTTTCAATACTGAATAAATTTAGAGAAGTAGGAAGCAGAAAAATTGGAGTAGAAAGCAGAGAATGTTGGTTAGTATACACTGAGAACATGTTTCTTTTCAGTGTTTTTATTTAGCTCCTTAGGACAGCTCTTGTCTCTGAGGAAGATAATATAATTTTCTAAATTTTATTGTATGTCTATCTAAACAGAATGAGTAGGAAAATACTTAATAGTGCAGGGGCTGCTGGGGTGGTTTGATAATAAACGCCCTTTTGGGTTTTCTTCCCCTTTACACAGATACTGGTTTTGATTTCAGACTGCCTGTGTCCACCCAAGTCAAGATACAAAGCTGAAACATCTGGTAAGAACTCTTTAAATGGATGAGATACTGTAGGTTTAAATGTACACTTGTAAGAGAACTTAGGTGTCGAAGTTTTTGGTTGTCAAGTTAGATGTGAACCAAGAATCCAAGTACTCATTTTAGTCACACTGAGAAGGATTGACATGTTGGGCTCTAAAATACTGATGTCAAAGCATCTGCCTGGAGGATAGCAAAGCAGACAAAACCCAAAACCCAGCAGTCATTTGTTCTAACTTCCACAACTGTGTAGAGGCTAAATGAATTAAAAATGAGGAAGTCTTAAAGAAAGATACTAGGGTTTGTGTATTTTATGCAGGTGCATGTTCACTAGACCTGTTGCTTAAATATAGGCAGGAATTTGCTTTGGCAGGGCACCTTGACATCCTGATACGCACTCTATATATTGCATTAGGAAATGCAGCATTCTGAACCCATAAAATTCTCTACACAATTTGTGGTTGGGCAACAGAGGAGATAGAGGGAATCTAGAGACTGCAGGTGTGGGGATGAGGGAAGGTGTTGCATCTCCTTCAAATAAAAGAAAAAAACATGCATCTTCCTAGGTGAGAGGGCTTCTGAATATATTCTGCTCCTTATAAACATAGGAGGCAAAAACTTGCACATGAAATAAAGTCTCTTGTCAGCACCAGATGTGTGTTAAGCTCCAGAACACCTTTTGGTACGTTTGTGCTGTTAAGTGGAGTCAAAACTTAACCATAATTAAAGACATATTTTTTTAATTGTGTACATTTGTGTCTTGGCTTGCTGTTGAACATGATGCATCTGTGACACTTGCCAATAAGACTGTAGCCAAATCTAGAATTC
Source organism: Steatornis caripensis (assembly GCA_013398225.1). Classification (NCBI taxonomy): domain Eukaryota; kingdom Metazoa; phylum Chordata; class Aves; order Caprimulgiformes; family Steatornithidae; genus Steatornis; species Steatornis caripensis. Next base: position 369,055 of record VZSC01013081.1, read on the forward strand.
GTATGTGTGCAAAATTGCCATCTTCAAAATCTTAGGTGTTCATCAATATCAAAAGAAAAATGCATTTGTGCATACTTGTGCAGTATGCTGTCGAGTTGGCTTGTTGCCTCAACAGCATCTGTTGCCTGACGGAGCTTACCAGTATCTTATCACTTTCCCACTGATTTGTTTAATAATTAAACCTCTTCAAGGAGCCAGGTAAAATTAATCTATCTTTAGTTTGTGGAACAAAATGAAAGCCATCTATGCAAGAAAAACATTAAAGTAGAAGAGAAATACTGAAGATTTATTTGTAATAATTGAAAAATAAGGGAAATGTAGTCCCGTACAAGTTTCCAATAACAATGTTAATGAGTATTTCAGAATACATACATGGTGATGTAACTTTAAAAGATGTTGTTCTGAAATTCCATGTAACTTCAGCATTTGAAACTCTTCTTTTCTTTAGAAGAAGCAATTACAAAGGATAACGTGGAGAATGCAGCATTAGAAGAACCGGAGGAGGCTGCAGAGCTTTCTGCAGATGATGCGGAAGAGACTGCAGATGTAAAAGATCTCTCAGATGGAGAAGATGCAGCAAATTCAAGTGCTGATGACTCAGAGGAGGATTTAGCACTTGGAAAAGAATCAGGAGAAGAAGAAATGGAAGACTTAAGTGAACAACCTTTAGCTGATTCAGAGACTGAAAGCTCAGTAAGACAGCGTAGAAGTCAGGCAGCTGATGATGGACTATAGTCGTTTCGGTGGTGTGTTTTGTACCCTTGGACCAAAGACTTATCAGACCCTTCGTCTGAAGCTTACACTTGATTTGTCATTTGTGTTTACGCAAAACCTCTGCTCTGTCAGCAGGCTTCTCTTTTCTTAAGCTAATACTCACCCATTGGGTTTGTTTTATAAGCACATATACTGTGTATTGTGTAACTTTAGCCATGACAATCAAAATAAGTATATCTTGTCTGTTTGAAGTCTTCTAAGAGAAAAGGAGTGTAACAGAGTCTCAGTTCACTGGCTAAAAAATGGTCATCTATGCTTGTGTTCCTTTAAGTATTGACCTAAGCAAGATCAGTACTTCTAAATTTTTACAGTAGCTTGGCAGAACTGTGACTTTTCTATCTGAATGTTCGTTGTTTCTAAATGCCACAGAACCACCAGATAAGTGATACAGTAGTAAAAGAAGGCGCCTTCCTAGTCTTCTGTTAAAAATGTTGTGTATGATGGGTTTATTTTATCACTTTCAACGGAAGCACCTTTTTCTTTCAGTTTTATTAACGTTTGTTTTGAAAGTTTATCATACTGTGCACTGTGTGCCCCCAAATTTTTCTGTTTTTGGTGATTCAGAGCCATAGCTGCACAGCTCAAGCTTGTCAGCTGAGTTTTTTGACCCAAGGAGTTTGAGTAATTGAAAACCTCAGGCTGAGAGAGAGTGGCAGCTAAATGTTTAAAATATTTTTGAACTTTTGAAAAGTTTAAAGGAAATTATTTTGGTATGGGGCGATTTTTGCCAAAGCATGAGTTCCGCCCCTGCATTCCCCTCTTGAAGATACTGTAGCAAGAAGTACTCCCCTTGCAGTCAGTAAGTTGTATATTTCTTGCCAATACAAGCTTGTCATATGCAGGGCAGTTCTGTTTCCAGCAAAGAATGCTTTTGGCAGAACTCAAACTGCTTTAGTAATATTAACTGAAGAGGCACTTAAGGTTTTACTTTTGATTGCTTTTCTACTTTTTGTCATTGGAATCGGCACATTAGGAAGAGAGAGGGACATGGGTGGGTAGTGAGGAGAAGCTTTTGGTTTTGCTACTTTTATCAAGATAAATGTGTGTCTGTTGAACTGTGTAAAGTGAAAGTGGCATGTCAGGTAGGCAGCATTAAGTGTGGTTAGGAGACTTAAGTCATTAAAGATACCAGTAGTTCCCTCCTTTGACTTGGTTAATGTAGGCGGCTTTTTTTTTGGTAAGGAATACCTACAGTGAAATCCTGTGTGTTCCTATTTTATTGATGTGTCATCATGTGTGTAAAATGTGTCTTAATCTTGGGGTTTTTTAATATATATATATATTGCATAAACCTTGCTAACATGCATGAATTTCATCTTGTTCTTCAGGAATAAAGAGTTATCAGAGATGAAATCATCTCTTTTTAGAAGAGACAAGTTGCAAGTGGAAAATGCTGGTTTCCTTTGAGACTGAGATTAATACGGCCAATTTGTGTTGAAAGTTGTTTTTTGTTTTGTTTTTTTAAATGCTCATAAAGAGTATATTTACTAAGAAAGCTTACATTTTCCTGTCTGCATCCTTTTCCATATTGTGTCTTAGAAACTTTGCATTTGTGTGTAACAGCTGTGCAAAGAACAAAATTACACTGCATATGTTGAACACAAATTTTCTTAAGGAACGTTCTCAGCCTAGAGCTTGAATTTCATATAGTGGACATGTGTAAATATGCTTTCACATGTGTGAAAACATACAGTTGATAATATAGATACATTGCACTATAATGAAACAGCTTGTCTTGTGTTTTTTGGGTGTTGTCCCATCTAGCTGAGCAATTGTAGTAGCTTACAGATGGCAGAGCTCCATAGCAGTTGTACATAGCAAGTTTTTTTTTTTAAAAAAAAGCAAAACCAAACAAACGAAACCCCTCAAACTCAAGCTAACCTTTTATTTGCAGAAATTAAGAAAACTGTGGCCACTGTAGTCCAGAGGGAAGAACTGTGCACCTGAAAGCTCAGAGTATGGATTTGTTGTTTCCGTGATGTGTTCGCTTCCTTCGTTATCTGTGCATCGTAAAAGTCTAAAAGAAAAACAAGACTTTAACCATATTTCATGAGACAAGCAGGAGTCGGTGTGTATATTGTTATATGAACTTGCATAAGATAGGAGTAGACATAGCCCCTCAGTCATGGATCCAAAACCACCAGACACTGAAAAATGTGGGACTGGATCCAGCACAGACTAAGGGCAATGATGACTTTGGTTGTGTACTGAAGAGGATATTTTATAGTGCATAGGGTCTTGTGATATTCAGGGTGCAGGAGGGAGCATGTCAATACTAAATTTTCATTTGATTTCTCTGCACTTTTGTAATATCATGGAGCCAGTTATCTAAGATCCTCTTCAGCTGTTTAAAGAGGTTTTAACTTTAAAAGATACAGAATATCCTTATACTTCACAGTGGCTTTGTTGTATGCTGTTGGGAGTATGAAGTATTAAAAAGTGAAGTGTACCTCTTCAGGGCTCGAGGTGAGGTATTTGGGCTTTTTGAATGTTTAGACAAATAAGATGTTCTCACAAGAGTTGAATTTCATTACGGTGTCTTTGAGTTTAAAAAACAAACAAAACTGCTACAAATGACACTTTATCCTACAAGACACAGGGTTCGTGACATGCTGTGAGAAAGATCAGAAGCTCCTTTGTGTGGTGATTCTCTGAAGTTTCTGCTTACATTTCCTCTCTTTTTCCATGTCACTATTAAGTTTAAATTATTCAAAATGAAGATAGTGTTTTCCATCACAATAGACCTAACTAAGATTACTCTCTGAGCAGGGACTAAGTAAGCAGGCAGCAAGTGACAGCAGTTCATCTCTTCATAGATCTGTCCTGTGCGTCTGGAAACAAGCTATACTAGGCTTCTAAGGTTTCTTGAACATAATATGTATGCCGTTGCTCCTGTGTTTTCATTAATAAAGTAGGGAATATTAATGCTAACTTGGGTTTGACTGTATTTGACATATATTGGAGTATCTTATTACAAAAATCACTAAATTGAGATTAGGACTTTAGAAAAACAGATGCTACGCAACCATTGATGTCTCCATCTTAGTTTTAAATTTGTCGGAAAAATATTGTAGCACGATACTGGAGATGCTCACCTTTGACATTTGTCTGGCAAACAACAAGTAGCAAACACTAAAACCTGAATTTGTGTTTAACAAAGACCACTAGCTGTGCAGTAAAAGTGTAAGGTTAATGTACCTTCCAGCATCAGGGGTTTTTCCACTAAAACACATTTTAACTGAATCATGCAAGTGTAGTACTAATTAGACTGTTACAATAGTATTAAAATTGGTGTGTTTCCAAAAAAAAAAGTCACTCTCAACCTTTTCTGCAATCTGAGTGTTCTGTTGTCTCTGCTCTGTTATGATTAATTTTAAAAAATGGAACTTATTCTTGAAACCTCGGCATAGACAAAATGTCCTTGGAGAAGCTGCTGCTAACACTGCTCAAAATGTTTTGATTAAGGATAGGGGTGTAAGGCTTGTAAACTAGAGCTGTATGTCAAAAAACTACTGAAGATTTTTGAGAACCAATTTAAATTCCAAGTGGGATGCACACCACTCTGAAAACCAGTCCCTGACGGATCTGAATGTGAATGCTTAAAAGCAAGTCATTAAAAAATACAGTGGGTTACTTTTTAAAGAGGCTAGAAATACATACAGCCTTTCAAAAGTCCGGTCCTCGAGATTTGTGTGAAACTTGTGTGCAAGTCTTGGAATACCCTGTATGTGCTGCACCTGCACTGGGCAACACTTACGTGAGCTTGCTTCATGGAAACATTATGCAAGCTCGTCTTTTATGTGAAAGTTTGCAAATTTATATATTTTATTTTTACTGAAATTCCATATAAATTCTGTATTTATGATCTTCTTGCAGTTAGTTTTCATTTTCTCAGTGTGTAGATGGCTCATCTGTGTAATTAGCAAAAGGGTTTTTTTTTTTTACACTGATCTTCCAGTTAACAGTAGAGGTTATGACTTGTTAAGATTCCTTAAACTCTTCAAAACAAACCTGTACACTAAGGAATTGCTTCCTTGTTAACAAGAGTGGAAAAAAATGCATGGAAGCACAGCAACACTGAGGTTTTCAAGGTAATAATTCTGGGCTGAGCAGTATGCTCACGAAGGTATGAACTGCAGCTGGGACTCAAATGAAGGCTGCTGGGCAAACCAGGGTAACTCCGAACCCCTGGGGGCTTCGCCTCTGTGTTAGGTTAGTTCTTCCCCTCTTGAAATCTGCTAACTCCCTGCAAATCGTGTGCTAATTCTCTCCGGGATTCAGAGGACAGCAGTCGTTTCTCCCGGCCGATGTGGTCAAAAAGAAACGTGCAGATCCAAATGGTGTATCTTGTGATTGTAGTTCACAGCAAGCAGTCATTGCTGAAGAAATAGGCCTTAGGGCCAGGTCTGCTGGAGAGAGAAGTGACTACCAGGAGCCATCACTGCAGCGGAGATGGGTGACGTGAATAGCTATTGGATCCAGGACACAGATTCTTTCTCTTCAGGTGAGTTTCCCGCACTGCCTTTCCCTGGGAGCAGAACTGCATGGGTTGGGTGATTCGCCATTCGCTTTGCTGCTTTTCTTTTCCATTGCATCCATTTCCTGATGTAAAGTCGAAGGGGGAATGGCATCAAATGAAGCCCTTGCGAACGTTTTGTCGTTTTACTATTGAATCAGCTGCTTCTTGTTCTGTCTCATGATGTGAGGATATGACATAACAGGCAGGTGGAATACTACAGGCAAAATCTGCTCGAGTTTTGAAAATTGCTGTGTTTAAGCAATCAGACAAACATAAGCTCTATTTTTATAGAGGAAATACGAAGATTACAGATCTGATGGCTGTACTGCAGTGGTAGAAAAGCTTGAGTTTCTACCTTGGAATTTTGAACTGGACCAGTGGTAACTCCCAAGTTCTGGCAATGGGGCTGTGGAGTAGTATGTGCCTCCTGGGAGCTGATCACACATCCAAAATGAAAAGTTGCATGGCTTTGCAGCAGGTCTCTTGGCTGCAGTGTTGTGGTGGGAAGGAAACGGAGCCCCTCCTTTCCCCTGTTCTGAGTATTACTCCCCAACACACGCACACAGAGAAAACACCAGGGTGCTTGGCTGCCAAGGGCTGCCTGGGAGGAAATGGTGTGTGTCCCTTGTGGTGCTTTTGCAGCTCTTCCCGGGAGCTGCCTGCCATTTCTCCAATTTTCTGCTTCTCCTTCCACTCCTGACTCATCACACACCAGCGGTTCATTTGCAAGCTCGCTTGCCAGGGAACCAAGTCTGCTGATACCTCTTTCATTCCCTTCCCTCCAGGGGAAAGAAAGAACTGTTGTGTTTAATGAAGACTGTAGTGATGACTACTTTTAGCCAAACTTCTTCATTTCTTTCCCAGTAGAAAAATGCTTTAAAAACTATGTGCTTTACTTCCACTTTACTTTGCTGAGGAGAAAGGAAAGCTCTCTATTTAGGCATAGAAGGAAGGAATGGGGATTTAGTAATCAAATATTTTCATTTAAATTTCCATTTTATATGAAAAAGCCATTTTTCTTGGCTCGTTAGAATTTCTCAGAGCCTGCTGGTACTTTAGGTTTTACATCTGTTAACCTGAATTCCAGTGGGGTGTGTGAGCTGAGCACAGGCACTGCCGATCGTCTGGGCACAGGCTGTGCCAGTAGCTCACACGCTTGCAGAGGATGCAGAAATGACGGTGGTCGTTCAAAGTGTTTGACCGTCAGTCCTGCATCAAGGACGCAAACATGCTTGATAAGGGCACTTTCTGGTTATCGCTGTGTGTTTGGGGGGGCAAAAATGGCACTGAGGAACCTCTCTGTAGGTCTCCCCTGGATTGTTTTCATTGTACTCTGTCATCCAGATCGTCCCAGGGGAACTGGTCCTTGGTTCGATTTTCCACTCTCCTTCCACCCCACTGGTCTCTGACTTCCCAACTGATTTCCCAAAACAGACATTCAGGGGCTTGTTAGGGCGGCCTGCTCACTGATGTGTGCTGAACAGCCAAAAACCTGTCCTCATCCCTGCAACAGCTCCGTTGTTTTCGACTCAGTCTCATGCTGAAGTCACAGGTGGCTGCTGGGAAGAAAAAAAAAAGCCACAAATATTTTCTGTTGATTCTTCTGACTTGGAGGGACCAAAGTAAATTGGTTCAGTTATCTGACTGATGTGAGGTACTCCTTGAAAACACTTCACAGTCTGTAAACGGGTATTTTCTGACTTTGGTTGGAGAAATTCACAAACGTTCATGGGGAATTTGAAAGTAAAAATAACAGTTTACTTAAGAAAGTTACCTGATAAAACAGCTTTGCACAACAGTATTGAGAAATAGGTAATCACTGGAACATTGAAATATTTGAATTATATACTGCAGTTAACTTTTTCCAGTTAATCTTTACTGCAGTTAAGCAAAGTGAGAAAATCCCTGCTGACTCATCCTTCACCTATGGAGGTTTTTGCACGTTGACGGGAGACCCGCGCCGACGTCTCTGTGGTCCTGCAGTAGGACACAGTGGTTCGGACTAAAATGCTGTGTAGCAATCTTCCTCTCTAGCAAATAACATACGTAGGGACAAGTGCATTGATGGTATTTCTTAGAACGCTTTTTTGGCTTCTGATTGGAGCACTTTCTAAGCCAGAAGTTGTATCTCTGTGTTTAATAGCCCTCAGTGAGGTTTTTCCTCCGGAATTCACGATATTCCTTTTTGAACTGAAGTGCGAAGTTTCCTTTGCAGAGCCTGGTTCAGCCGAGCGAAAGGAACCCACCAAAGGAACGAGTGAGAAGCAGTAGATACGGGAGAGGATGTTAACACTACCCTGATTGTGTGGTGGGTGGTTTTTTTTCCCCTCTGCCCTAATTGCATCTGAATGTTCCAATTGAATCGTGCATTGACTTTTATCAGCAAGGTTTGCCGTGGCTCTTGGGCAAACTCTTTGCTGTTAAGTCGGATGCTGTTCTTGTGCTTCAAGGTTAAAGTTCAGACAGGTGATGTCTCATTAAGCGGACGGAGGAAACTTCTCATCCGGAGAGATTCGTTAAAGTGAGGAGCCAATTACTTGGAGGGAAGCCATGTCGGAGCCGGTTGGTATGTCAGCGTCAGATGTGCTGGGGAGATGTTTGCTGCGCTTGTGAAGTCAAGTAGTCCTAGTTCAGCAGCAGATTAAACTTCTGCTGCTTAGTTTTGCTTCCTTTTTGCTGATGTTGGCACTTTCCACCGCACCCCACCTCAAAGTGGGAAGGGGGGGTTCCTGCTGGAGTAGAGGAGTACCCAGCTCTGGTGGACTCCTGGGGTCTGTGGAGCTTCCCAGGGCATATTGGCTGGGCTGCAGCAAGAAGCCAGTGACCCCAGCTGGACTTTGGCATGTGGTTGGCGCATCTGCAGGGGATCCACAAAGGGGTGGCATGTGAGCAACTTTGTGACAGGGGAGGGGAGAGGAACTTTGAGCCTGAGTGGCAAAGAACCACCAGCGAAGTAAATCGCCGATATCGTGCGAATGTGGCAAATGCGCATATAAGTGGAGAGAGAAAGATCAAGGTGGGAAGTGTGTTGAAGAGCTTAACTCTTCTTAAATGAATATAGACATTATGAAAGTGGGAGGGAAACCAATGGTGAAGCAGTATTGTTACCTTCAGCAATTTTTGTGCAACTTTCCAGCGTTAAAAGCTATTAAATTCATTAAGGCTGAGTTCAGCTGCGCATATTCAGGAAGTTCCACCTGAACATGAGGAGGAACTTCTTTACTGTGAGGGTAACAGAGCACTGGAACAGGCTGCCCAGGGAGGTTGTGGAGTCTNTTGTTACCTTCAGCAATTTTTGTGCAACTTTCCAGCGTTAAAAGCTATTAAATTCATTAAGGCTGAGTTCAGCTGCGC